>JABCKL010008459.1:8123-28828 GCA_018851305.1 Calocybe cyanea
CTTCATAGTCGGACCAATTTCCCGGAAATCAATTTCAAGTTCTCTTAATACGTTTTGAAACTCTTTGAAGCACTGAGTTTGATGCTCCAGCAAACGAATACCGTCATCGATCAGCCATTCAGCAACGGGGACCAGCAATAGGAACGTCGACTGGCGATACACTTTGAGAGCATGTTGGAAACGCGTTGAGTTCACTATAATATTCCGTCTTTCTCGCGCTTCTGCTCTGCTTTTCGCAGTCAAAATAGCATAGACAAGAGGGTCCACAGCCGATCTGTCGCATATTTGTATTGGACATGTTCGACCCTCATCCTCCTTGTCCAAGTGGGCAATCATGATGGCTTGCTGCATCTCAAGTGTTCCCACATTTTCTCGATTAAAGCCGTGTCTCTTCATGACGTCGCGTGCGACCTCTCTGACCACCGCAGGATCTACTAGCCCAAGTCTTCTGGCAAGCGCATCCACGAGGGTCGTTTTGCCTGTTGACTTGTTACCTACGTAGGCACTCTGCGTAAGGGAAAGTAACTTTGAGTACTCACAGAAGGTCCAATGACAAATACTTTTCTCATCTTTTCTCCCTGGCGTCGTAGCGAATCGAGAGTACTTACAAGAATACGAGAAGCAGCACGGATCTAGCTCTTTGTCACTACAAACCTTATTTCAAAGAACCGCTCAAAAATTCACACAGCTAAGCGCCTCTCTTTATCCTATACCATCGACGACCTCTCATGAAACCGATTGTTCTTCGTGACAAACCAACCAAGGATGACGATAATTGGCGTTTTACCATTCCATCGGAGGCTTTGAAAGTTCCTTCTAACCGCCCAAACTACGGGAAGCTCATAACCTTCAGTGAGGACAAGATTACCTTGCAGATCACCAAATTTCCAGAGAACAGAGTGTTACGCTCCGACGAATTGTCAAAGTTTATCCTACTTTCTTTCGGTAACCTTCGATTTCCTGGAACAACTATACGTGAGGGAGCCGATTATATCTTGCGCATATTCAAAGCCGGCCTGTTCCTGAATGGTACGCAATACCGCTTTTACCACCACAGCAACAGCCAACTTGTACGTGCTTGATTGACGACCCTGCTTCTATATTAAGCGTGCGCTTCTCCAGCGTGGAAGGTCTTGCTTTGTGAGAGAAGCAAGTTCAGATGTTGAACTTGATGCCCGAATTTACGCGTTGGGGGACTACGGGAAGATCATGAACATCGCGAAGCGTACGTACCACTAGCCTTTACTTGTTAAGGCATTCCTTACCCCAGGTATAGGTGCAAAACGAATAGGCCTACTGTTTTCAGAGGCCCAGCTTGATTTGAAGTTGGATCCTCGTTACGTCACTGATATTCCGGACATCAAATCGGGTGACGAGATCTTTTCAGATGGTTGCGGATTGATTTCGAAACGCCTGTTAGTGCAGTTAAGTAGGACAAAGAGGATTATCATCAGAGGCACGAGATATACACCTTCAGTGATTCAGATTCGGTGATTCGTCAAATTCATTGCGCCCACTGAATAATCTGATTTGTGTGGTTAGATACCTTGGGTATAAAGGTGTTTTGATGCTCCATCCCGATCTTGACAAGGAGCAAAAACATCTGATACAATTTAGGAAGAGTATGAAGAAGTTTTCCACAACGGCAGATCTCACATTTTCTGTTGTCAACTTCTCGAGGCCCTATACCTTTGGCCGCCTTAACAATGATGTAATTGTCCTCTTGTCCAGTCTCGGCGTGACAAACGACAAATTGCTCGCCAAACAAAGAGAGTATTTTGACTGGATTACGGATGCCTCCAAGGATCCTGTCAAAGCAGTTGACTTCTGTTTCGCTATCGGCGATCATCAGCTCGCTGAAAGGATTCTGCTTGACAGCCTCGATGAACCTGAAGTCGCCAAAAAGGTGCACAAATGGCAGCTATCAGAGGTTGCCAAATTTCGGAATGAGAGAGGAAGGTCCAAAGCACCCATTATAATTCGAAACTCCCGTCGCCTGTTCGGTGTGTGTGACCCATATCAAGTCCTCAAGGAAGGCCAAGTTCATATCCGCATTACTACTGCACGTAAAGGGCCGTCTACCCCCATTCACGGTGATGTCATGGTCGTCCGTAATCCATGCCTTCATCCAGGAAAGCAAACACAGTTATATGACAATCTTTGTTAGTAACACAGGGACCACAGGTGACTGTCTGAAGCTGCGGGCTGTTCATAATGACAAGCTTGCCCATCTGGTGGATTGTATAGTATTTGCATCTGTGGCCAAACCGGGTCATCATTCGGCACCGTCAATGAGCAGTGGTGGGGACCTTGATGGTGGTGGGATCCAATTATTTCGCGGGCAATGGTCTGACATTGCTTAGGTGACGAATATTTTGTCTGCTGGGACAAAGACATCGTTCCATCTAAAATCGCGGAAGTGAGTCTTCGATATTCCATTCACTTTCCCGGTTGTTAACCTGCACTGTCTCAGTCCTATGACTACCCCGGAAATAAAGAACCCATAAATAAAAAGATCACAAGGTTAGACCTAGCGAATCATTTTGCGACATATAGCGGGTAAGTAGCCACGACCAGCTGTTACACCATCAAACTGACGAGGCTCAGCGCGGGAGTTGCGAGGGTAGCCTCCTTACATGCAAAGTGGGTTCGCGCCAGCCCAGAGGGTGCCTTGTCTCCTGAATGCCAGCAGCTCAATGCTTTGCACTCCCAATGTGTGGATGGCGCACGCATCAAGATTCCCGACCACCTAACCAATCCTCCGGAGCGCCGTGATTTAGGCCCATATATTCTTGATCTGTTAGAATCAGAACGAACGGAGTTCGCTGACAATTTCTCAAAAGAGTACCTCATGGATGCAGCTACTCTTGCAAGTGCTGAAGAAGCGAGGAATCTCATCATAGCGCTACTCTCTAGTCAACAGAGTGCGGTATCTGAGTATGAATTGTTCACACTTGCCGGCATGGTTGCGCGCAAGCATGGCATTGACCCAGTTTCTTTTTTGAACTGGCTTGATGTCTCGGCACTGAGTGCACAACAAAAGCATGCACTCATCGCTACCCTAGGCTTGTCTGCGCAAGAACATCCATATATCTGGAACTCCTTGATCCGGTCTGATATCCTCTCACCCAGAGATCTATATCAAAGGTCTCTAGATCGCCCCTTTTCCATACAGCGCCTCTACTCGTCCAGAGTTAACGGGCTAACCACGTTCTTCGAATTTTTGCGGTTAGCAATACAAGGATATACAAGAAAGCTACTTATCATCAAAGTGAGTCCTGACAGTTCACCAGGTTTGCCATTGTAACATGGGTTTCCGAAGACTGAAGACCGATTTGCGGTTGGAATCTTTATAAGAGGCGAAATACCATGGGATGAAGATCCAGATGTCAATGATAACGTCGTCGTCTGCTCGTTTATGCCAAATACTGCAACCTCCTTGTCGGGTTACCGGCCATGCACACCCGGATACCGGTTGCATGTCAGTGATGGGCACTTTCAACTTTACAATAAGCATATCGGCGATACGTTCATTTTTATCAATCGACCCCCTAGAACATCTAGCTCCGAGATAACGGCAAGCATTGCCTTGCAAAAAATATCTGCCACGGTCCAAAGGGTAACATACCTTTACCGGCTACTATGATCTATTGGCCTGATCTATTATTCAACGGTAGCAAATTGGTCGAATCAGAACTACTCCAATAGTCGCCATTGAACTACATGTCGTCTCTAATCGCGATCGCGTAGCCCACCAGCTCTTCGACTTGTGGTTTGAGCAGTGAGTACAAGTTCCCAGTCATGATCAAGCAGCTTCTGATATACATAGCGTCCCAACAGAGGAGCTCCTCCGGCGATTTCCACGCCAAGCAGCACCCTACGAGTTCAACGAGCTCCTAAATGTTGACTGGAAAATGCCTGAGAATGCCGTACTATTGGCATCCTTTTTTCCAAAGGCGACCGTAGATCTTGGAAGAATCGATACCCCATCGAACGTCCCTTTTGGACCGCTCCCAGGATCGATCGCCGAAAACATGAAATATGAACGACACACACCTGATAGCATGAAAGCCCATTTGAAGGCTAAAAATGCAGAACAAATTGACGTGATCATGGCTTTTGCATCTAAATATCACGCTGAAGAAGAAATGTTCCTTATTTTCGACTGTATCATATCGCAAGAGCCCATCAATCGCGATACATTGAAGAGATACATGGAAATGTTTCCTCCCTTAGTGTTTGCATTGTTAAAACGTTTTCCGCCCACGGAGGACCGCTTTTTATCGGGAGAAATCAAAGATCTCGCGCACGATGTTTGTCGCAATCTTATTCGTGGAGCAAATTCTTTAGGAATTGCTGTTCTTGCTGCCTTGGAGAAGATCTCCGGGGCAGTTGCCAGCATGGATGTAGCTCAATATTTTGATTTGCTCATGCTGGCAGCTTTTTCCGTTCGCTCAAGACATCTTGCACAGGAAGTCCTGCTTGTACTAAACGATTGTCGCATTAACACCGCCAGCGAGTCCTTATCGCCTTCGATGAAGTATGGATGTAAACAAGCCCTCGCCATCGCTTTTGATCGTGCGGAAGAAGCTGCCGATGAATGCCCTTGTGACGACTCCGGTCACCCAAAGAAACAAAGGACACCTCCCACTCAAGTGAAGCTTAGCTTCGTAGTAGGTGATCCCGATCATGTTCGAGCCACAGTTCGAGTGGATGTCAAAACCGCCGTCCGGTTGCATTCCCATGTTAGGTTACGAGCAACGTCCAGAGCAACGAACCGCTGGATCGACATCCCCGTGCTCGATGGTCTTGTCGATGTTGCGTCGAAAGGGGAGCTCCTAATCAGTCTATTCCACACACCTCCCCCAGAAATGGAGCGTATGGATTGGGTCATGTATCATGCTGGCATCACTGGTTGGTATGATGTGCTCATGCCATCACCTTTGCACTAATTTTTTTCTCCTAGCCACATCGAGAGCAATGATGGAAGCTGTCCGACGTCTCTTACAGGAGGGGTCAGCTTGCTGCAGCTTCCATCACATTATCACTGGTGAACCAAGTACAGACGAAGACGAGGCCCTTGTACACGCGGAGAACATGTATGCTACCAGCTTGGACAATATGCCAACCTCCAGTTCACTCAACGCAAGTCAAATCATTGCCGTCGGCTCTTGGACGGCTCGCCTAGCACTTATCTGGGGCCCGCCTGGTACGACCCAAGAAGAACTTTTCCAGTGCGACTCTCTTATAAAGATATAGGTACGGGAAAGACCACCGTGGTTGTCAATATCCTTCGAGAGATCTTGAAGAAAAAAGGCCCTGAAGGGGATCTACCAAGGATATTGATGGCAGCATCAACTCACAATGGTAATTCACTTGTCAATCAAAGTGCATGCCTTCCAACTTTTATTGTCCAGCCGTCGACAACGTTTTGGAGAGGTTTATAATCCTTAACACGCAAGAGCAGCTCCTCCAAGAACAGCAAATACTGAGGGTTGCTACTGACCAGTCGAAAGTCAACGAGAATCTAAGAGACTATACAGTCGACGCTAGGGTAGGCGGTGACACGACTGAAAATAATCGCCTTGCCAAGAAAGCCCAGGAAAGGGTTAAAGCGGCTATTTTGGTGTTCACGACTTGCGCGGGTAAGGAATGTCATCAACCAATGCGTCATTGTTCGCTCTGACTCTTGGCTCAAGGGGCTGGATTAGGAACCTTACGAAAAATCAATTTCGACATAGCGATCATAGATGAGGCATCTCAGATAACCGAGCCTGGAGCACTGATACCGCTAGTAAAAGGGGTGAAGCGTGCTGTATTAGTCGGAGACCAGTAAGTATCTCATACTCTGTGTCCTTTTAACTGCTAATTTTGCACGTTCTCAGTGTTCAACTTCGCCCGACGGTGGGCAGAATGGGTGCCGCTCTCGAGTTTGACGTCTCGCTACTGGAGCGCCTCTACAAGCACGTGGAAGATCCAGAAATGCAAAAGACAATGCTGGATGTGCAGTATCGCTCCCCGAAGGACCTAATGGCGTTTCCATCAAGAGAATTCTACGACGACAAGCTTCACACTGGGCTTACCAACACCGAACATATGCTTCATATTCTCAAATCTTCATCTTTCCCTTGGCCTGTTTCTGACGGAGTTGTAGTACCCACCGTGTTCATTCAATGCTCCGTGGAGGAGGATATGGGGGGGATGTCAAAGAGTAATCAAGGACAAGTGGATCTGGTGGAGTACATCTTACCACTGATCACGACCCCAAAGCTGGGAGGAATGGTGGCACCTGAGGAGCTCTCATCGCTTGAATCATTGAAAATAACTATTTTAACGCCGTACAAAAAGCAGATCCAGGCTTTGAGCCACCGACTTCCTGGTTCTATATCTTGCTCGACAGTCGATGCTTTCCAAGGGCGCGAAAGCGATATAGTCATTTTCTCGTCTGTTCGATCCAACGCAGACCGAGATATAGGTTTCCTTGATGATGCAAGGAGGTTGAATGTTATGTGGACTCGGGCTCGTCAGGCCCTAATTATAATCGGCGACCGTGATACTATGAGCTCGGCGCCGTTATGGAAGCGAGCCCTGGACTCTTGCGTGGAGGTTGGGATTGAATTACCAGTAAAGCGTTCTTAATCGGGTGGTAAGAATACATACATTCGTAACTTGTTAGTATAACCACGACATGAGTTGCGTTTGGGATCGTGAATTATGTTTCAAGGATTCACCACTGGGAATAAGCGGACAGCTCGACCTACAGTACAGCGCTCTGATATACCGTACCATGGAAACATAGGGCTCCATTGAACATGTCGGAAAATATCAGGGCTAGAAACTCTCACTTAATGCTCGTGGGAAAGGCATGCAAGAGTCGTTTGCTTTCGTAGGAGCGTCGCCTATCCACGACGAGCTGCGTGTCCTACTAGAATCGGCAGTGAGCGCCGTTTCTTTTGATACTGCGTATTATATTTCTTTTCCCGAATATCATGGCTGTAATTAAGATATAGAAAGCGGTAGCCGTACGTAGGAGAATGGATACTGTAGGATGCTTTTTACTTGTTGACGAATAAATGATAACGTGCTACCAGTAGCTTCCGAGTTCCGTCCAATCCCGCAACATCACAGTCCGATCCGTTCCAATTTGGCGCGTGACTTCGACTTGTCGAGCTACTGGAAGGGCCTCGAACTGGCCTAGTAGGTTACCATCTAGAATGCCCTTTGATAATGGCTTCGAAAGAAGGTCATTGCGAACGATTCTGCAAGCTGTTATTGCAGAAAGGGTGGACAACAAGAACTCGCTGTACTTACCGAAATGCCTTCGGGTTGAGTCCGGCAATGTGCTGAATATTTCGCGTGAGCTGACCTTGAAGGAGTTGGAGTCTCTTGAAGACGTGCTCGTCAACAGGTGTCAGGCTGCACAACGAGCCATCTGTGGATCCTGCGAGAGACGTAGGTATATGATGTGAAATCGAAAGAATGTTGAAAGCGACCTGTGATGAGATTAGATTGCGGAATGGGGTCCTCATTGGGTCTTCGAGCAATCAAGCTTGATGCTCGATATTCACGCTGACTGTGAAATTCTGTCTTTAGAAGCAACTGGCGCCCATCTCTTGATTCAGGGTCTGCAAAAGTATTGAGATGGCTACAGGTGGCAGATACATTTGCAATTGTTACCATGTGGGTTATATTCGTAGAGCCTGAGGACTCCCTCTTCGTCGCCTGTTACGATGGATAACCGCGTGTCAGTGAAGAAGAAATCGGCACGAGTCACGCAAACACGGCTGATGTCTTTTCCCAATACCACCAGCTTGTATGGATCTTCCTGCAAGACCGTTAATATCAACTGAGCGTGTTTGCATTGAATTGACCAACCTGGAATGCAACAAAAGAAACGCTTTTGACAGCGTCTCCGACGAGTAACAGGTTTTTTAGTGTACGTAGAGATGTCACATATACGCCAACGTCAAGGAATGCGACTCCCACGAGACGCTCATCTGAATCGAAGGCTCGAACAAATACCTGGCCGAGATCAATGTGGTTCAAGGGTGAAGAATAGTAACAGATGGGAATTAACCTTCTGACCCATAGACGAAACTAGATAGCCACTGAAACCGCAAACGGCCGTAACTGGACCTTTCGCCTCGTCTCTACATCGAAGACGCAACCTATACCACCGCTTCGGAGTAACAGCTGGGTCTGGCACAACTTCTACGACCTCAAATATGTACGTCTGAGGAACAACAAGCTAAATAAGGTAACAAGGTGAAAGATTATAAACTTACGGCTCCTTTGGCTGCCAAGTCTTCTCCCCGATTGATAGTCGTACCAACCGCGATGAAATCCTTGCTTCCAATTTCTGTACTGGCTGTCTCAAGTGTTACGACAGCCATATCATTGATAAATTCATTGGTAGCAAATTCAAACCTATTTCGCCAATAAGGAGAATAAATCTAGATGTACAGTCACGCCGGAACTTACCCGTCCATTGTTATCCAAATGCTGGGCGATATCAGCTCCAGAGTCGAGCAGTCACATAAGGGACCAGACACATTCGGTGCTTGGATCGCCCATCAGTCGAACACCATGGAATGAATTGAGTCATGCTGACCATCTGGTTCCCAAACAATGTTACCATCTTCGTCATACGACGCAAATTGGGCTTGAAGAGATGATGCAGCCACAATCAAAAATGTTGAGGGTTCAAATATAACGTTAGAATAAGATCGCCCCCGTGGAATGTTACGGAACGGAAGAGGACCATTGAAATGGAAGTCGGGTATCCATTCCAGGAGAATAGGACCCTTCGAATAAAGAATGAGGGACACGGAGTGGTGATAGATTACGAGACATACTTCTTCGGAGTAGAGTAGAAAGTCACCCTTGGACTCCCAAAGAGAACAAGGGGTAAAGGCATGCACAACGTTATGTCCTGACGGGTATAATTGCGTTCCACCTTTATCCGTTGCAAGAATCCAGCTCGGGTGGTCTCCAGTAAAGAAAACACCAGAGAATGTCGCTCCCGCAGCTGTTGTCACAAATGGAACAAACACGCGCAAGACACGTTTTTGTTCTGCAATTATACCCTTTTCAGCTTCTTCGGTCCTCTGAATCTCAAAAGCCCTAGAAAGGATCTTGACAAATTTGATGTCCAGACTTGATGCCCGAACAGTAGCCGGAGGCTCATTTATATGACCGCCGGTAAGAGCCCCGTAGACAGTCAATTGGCCCGACCGCGAGAAGACCTGATGACAGCGACAATCAGGCAACGCAAACACAGTCAACCAAAACGTACAAAAAGGTGAGGTTGAGGCGACGATTCACCAACAGGTGCAAGGAGGACCTGTTCAATATCTAGCTCTTGCGGCACTCTCGGTGGATCTTGTGGAAGCGACAATGCTGGTGGGTCATGTGAATCGCTGAGGACATTTTGCAGCGTGGTTAATGCCGCTGTGGAGAATACCAGTGCCAACTTGGGAAGATTCCAGATCTAACAGTACTGGTCAGTGACAAGGCTGGTCGACTCTGCGTCAGACATACTTCCATAACGCCCTGAGGTCTGATCAGAAGAAGAAACTGGCCACGGCTTCCAGCATTTACAGCTGCTTGAAGTGTGGTAGTGGTGCTATCTTGTATAACACTGCCCCGTAAGTTCTGTTCGAATAGACTAGTCGAGTCAATATAGAAACATCCGGCAAGATACCGAGATGTCTGGAATATATGAGCAGCACATAGCAGAGGGTAGTACTGTCAAACACACCTTATCACCCATTGGCGACATATCTTTCCGTCTGATTTTCCCCCGCTCAGTCTCTCCAATAAACAGACCGATTGAATCATCTTCTCGCACGATTAGTACAAAAGGATCTGAGATGCTACATGACCTTATTTTAGGTCGCGGCATATTTCCATCCATGTCCTTGATGATCTGTCTCTCTGTCCCATCTTACAAAACGAAGGATGCATCAGCTTGACCAGCTGCAGCTGTGGAAGGACAAACCAGATTCGAGAACGCGAATTGCATTTGTCATGACGTGGAGGATCGCAGTCCTCTGAAAGAATGGAGCGGCTCCTATTGTCGTGCCTGGTATTCGTGTTGTTATAGCTATATCAGTTTTGGTGGTTCTAGATGCTATCTAAGCAATATCATGAGAAGCTTTATTTTTTCCGGAGTGCAATGATCGTACTCTTGAGAAACCCGGAGAGAGAGTGGAATCAGTGCTTAAAATGAGTGTATCGTCGTCTCCATGGTGCGAGTTCACTGCATGTTCATATGGTGTCTCATTTGTTCGAGTTGACTGTCTTATGGGGAGAGACCACATTCCACGGGCGCCACCGATTGCATGAAGTTTACGCTTCGTACGGACGGGTAAATCGCGCTGTAAAAACAGGATCAGGGCTGGCGTTTATACGCAGTGTAGAATTATGAGCTGACCTGAAATAGCGTGAAGCCCCCAAGATGACCAGATCCACTCGCAACAACTAGCTCAGAAACAGGTCGATCCTGTCGAGTAGTATTAGACTGAGTGACAACAGGGATGAAAATTCTTACACCGTTGCGAGCAAGGGAGAACGTCATGTCAGCTATCGGACCGTGAGCTGGTAGCGCGTCACAAAGTGAAAGCTTGATGACCGTTCGAGATTTCTTCATAGTCTTCCCATTTACATCTCCAGGTTTGGCTAGCTCGTCCATCTTTGGGTCACCGTATATATCTGAAAAGACGTGGTGTGAGTCCTTAGACTGGACTTTAGAGTAGTGTTTGGAAATATACCGTCGTCGTCGTCCAGGTCCATATGATTATCCATCTGAACGACAGCTGTAGGGGCGCTAACCTCTTGACCCTCTTCCATCTCTTCCTCAACATGAGCGGCTTTCAAGACAACGGAAGGGCCTACAGTGCTTCCCACGAAAAGATAGGAATCAGCAATATTCTTGACGACCGTAGGAATGGTGGTCTGTGCTAGAGCTGAGGCCATGGTCAATCGTGACACTGTTTTTCCATCGATGACAATATCGACAGGGTATACTGTGCCATCTTTTAGGAAGACAAAAATAGTTTTATCGTCAACGAACGTCGCACGAGATCCTTCTAGCTGAATGTTTCGTGTTTGATCTTCGGGAAGTACTGGGGGAAGCGGAAAGTCGCTAGTCCTTCCTGGCCAGCCGCTTAGAGGTAAAATAATCTTTCGGGATGACTGATCCACGTAGATTATGGAGTTGGTGGTGAAAACGACCACCCCCCCAAGCGATGTTGCGCAGGGAAGAAGATACAGGCAGTCATAAGGAAGCCCATCCGCAGAGGTGATAATAGGGTAGCTTTGGGTAACGATATCGAGTGTAAAAATGACTAGCCGAGTATTATCTTTATGCTCTTTTAAGCGGCTGAGAAAAGGAGTTAATGAAGGCTGCGAGTAGGAGACAGGTACGCACCCAGTCCATGTTTGTGGTGTCTGAAAGAGAACAGCAACTGTGGGTTTGTTAAACCCGGGTAAAAACACGAAGTCGATCACACTACGAATAGTCTGATCTACAACGGCAGGAAGGTCCAAAATGAAGCTTGGCGCATATGGGACGTCCCTAGCAAAGTAAATAAAAATACAGGTCAAAAAGGATGCCAATACCTCGTTTGATTTTGTTCATGATCCACCATGTCAATCTCTGCTTGTGTCTGGTAGAAGGGGAGAATCGCGAAAGCATCTTTAGGTAAAGATAGTGCTGCACAGCGTGAAAGAGGGTCGGCACGTAGTTCTGCACGGAAGAGAGGAGAGTCCAATGACATCTGAAAGGAAATCTTGAATATAACACGTAGAAAGTTGAATCTCAACGCACCAGCTGGGGCGCACGCTCATACGTATGAATCGAAACAGTGACAAGATCGTGGACCGCGCTTGACCATTCAAGGAGCGCTATCTGAGCGAACGTTAGGAAAGTGCTTGGCGGCATCTCAGATTCGAACCTTTGCGTCCTTGAATGAGACCAGAAGTCTGTCGAGCTTGTCCTCAAGCGTTGCAATGACTTTGACGCCTTCCATACCAGTCACTATCCCGTGCAGCCGGTGTTCACGCACCAAATAGAATTTCGTAACAGTCCGAATCGTAACATCTGAGCTCTGGACCACAGACTATGAAGGATTGGATCAGCACTGCTTACAAGGCTCAACTCATAGCGAAAAAATCGGATTGTTTTTTGTGAGCAAATACATCGACCGAACTAATCACCTTGGCTATGTTCACAAACCCCTCACCATGTTCATCCATCTCAAGTTCACCTTCCACGGCCTCAGTTCCTCGACGCACTTTCCTCTTTTCCCTCTCATCATCCACTTGTGGGGGCACCGGCTCTTCACGTAGTTCGAATACCCGCAGAAGGCTAGCCCGTGCTACAACCACGTTGCATAAAACGCGTTCCGAGAACTCGTGGCGTGCGTTAGTGTTGGAGAGTGTTGGCAACTTGCTAAGGGTCGAAGGTGTTAGCCTTAAACTTGTCGCGAACTCCACACCACTTGGAGGAAGTAATTCTTGATAGAGAGCATGCATGATTTGCAATGAGCAGAAAACCTATATACCGAACGCGAAATATAAGTATTTTCTGGACGCCCTCTGAGTGCAAGGGTGACTCGGAGTGGTGAGGTTACATAATCCTTGATCGACAAGTCCAAAGTAGTGAATCATGGAAAGAATTTAAGACTTGACTTACTCCGAGTCGAAGAGCGCAAAAGTGTTGGCAATGCTGAGTATACGGTCTTGCGGTGGGCGATTTTTCTTTGCTGCTGTAGCATTATGAAGCATCGAAAAAGTCTGAATGAACGTGGCGACAACCGTATTTCGATACTCGTTTCAGCCGTGGGGACACTCTTCATGGGCGTCTAATGCCACATGTTTCTTCGAGCGCTCGCTTGTTCTTAATCGTGCTAAAGTGGCTTTCAACCCAGACCAGTTTAACCGCCAGCTAGGTCTCGTTTTCCTCATCGAGGTTATACTTATGACAAATCACCCTACGAACGAGTCCTCAAGGCCTCATGGGTTTTCTGTATGGCGGCTGTCCTTGGATTATGCTAGTGTCATTGAGTTGCCTGATCGAGGATTTAGTCTTCACACTTACTCGAACACATCTCATCCCGGACCATTTCAGATCATCATACTCACTGTCATGCGAAGCGGGAAATTCGCAACTGGCACACAGGTATCACTCTCGCATCACACTAATACGTTCTCTGTCCGTTTGGTTTACTAACCCTGTGAAATTAATTACAGTGGTGCACTATTGCGGGGAGCCCAAATGTCTCAACGTCACTAACAATCGATCGTCTGTAGCACCTTGCACTTCGGAAGAACTGAGCTGTGCATGAACACATGTCTTACCTCAAGCCCTACTCGTGCCGCGGGCATGATCTGTTTTTTAAAGAAGTACATAAACACGTCTTCCCAAAGTCCGATCCTCAATGCCCATTTTCGCATGCTATGTTTGCAGTAGGTACTACACACTCGAGGTATAACCAGCCGTTTGGAAAGGTGAGTATCATTTTCTGTATGGACTCTAATTAACCGAACCGTCGCTGCAGAGTTATGTTCCTCAAGTCTCAAAAGGGTTTTCGGTGCGAGTCCTGAAGGGACCAACATTTCCGTCCTTTCCGTACGTAGCACCCTCAAAATTTGACCAGAATAATCGTATACCTTCGACGGCTGAGCCGCGTCAAAGCCAAAAGTGGTTCTCTTCTAGGTCCAACTCTACCTCGCCTAATGACCTTTCAAAACTGTCGCGCCCCCATGATAGCTCTCATCCAAATGTTAGTACGAATCAAGCCGCAGCATATAATCCCAGTGCGCACTCCACGACCCCACGCTATACTATTTATCAAAGTTCTAAGGATACATATGTATACGACCCTTCTCTTTCCTCTAAAACTGACCTATCCTCTACCTCGGAAGACGACGATGCTTCGACAGCAACATATACCCCGTCTTCGGTTTTCTCTCCCGCTATGTCAACTGACAGCATTACGACAATTAGAGGAGCTGCAACTCCCGATGTTTCGTCGACTGATTTGCGCTCGACTACCCCGGCGCCGTCAAGCAGCTCAAGTACAGCGTACATACCCTCCCTTATGCAAGCACGGTCTGCAGACAGGAACATGTTCCGAGACCAGACCCTTCACGAGGGTCCGACGACTGTCGTGCACCCCCTGCACGCTTCCCACGCTGTTCCCAGGCCGTTAACATCCACTGGCTCATCAGACGTCAGCCGATCGACCACGCCCACTCGATTATCTGCCTTAACCTCGGGATCAGTTCAAAGGGCAATCTACGATTCTTACTCTGCTAATTCTTCGTCTGGGTCCAGCCATCCCCCAACTCGTGTGCATACCCCAAGCTCCGATTCTGAGCACACCGAGCTTGATAGACTCGCTAGAGCAAATGCTCAATACAATGCTGCTTCGTCTGCTGCTTCGTCTGCATTTTATTCTGCTCGCGACTCGATGAATCTTTCCAACGCAACCGACCGGGATAACGGTGTTCGGATTTTTCCTGAACTCCCACTTCGCAGAAGTCCTCCGCAGCACAATCACTCCAGGAGTCCTGTCTTGCCTGCAGGAAACCATGGCCAGGAGAAATCCCCGCCTCATCGCCTGGGGACGGATAGCAGTGTCAGGATTTCCGAAAACAGCGTGCCACAGAACTCGTCCTATCATCATGCTTCCCCAAGCTCAGAGGCTACGCTCACCAACGAACGCGAGCCGCTTGTCCCACGAATGTTTGATTTGACTGACGGCCAACGGCTCAGTCAACCTTCCAGTCGAAGCCAACCCGAAGAACCTTCGACTTCGCAGATTCCTCAGGTCAGGAATGAGGGCCCTGCCTCCAGCCGGTATGTCCCGGCTTCTCGTACCATGTTCCCCAATAAACAGCCTGAAACACGGGTTGCTTCACCTCAACCTGCGGTGACAGTCGTTGATGATCGGGTTAAGACGACATTAACTGACCCACAGAGAGAACGCAGGACGTCTATCTCTTCAACACATGCTTCCCTCTCCTCAATTTTACCGCTTAATACTCAAGGGAGGGGCCATCTGCCTCCGGATGCTGCTGTTGTCGTAGATGATGACCCAGCACAGCCATTATCTCACACTCATTATCATAATAATGACTCAGAGCATTCTCATCGGACCGGTTACTTGTCTACGGCGGCACCGTCCACTGTCAGGCGATCTGGCATCCAGTCTCCCACTCACATAGGTCCAGAGCCGAATTTTCAAGCACCGCAGTCGACGCAACCCGTCATACCAGAACCACAAGATTATTTAGTTCCTCCCACTCTTAGCTCTCGAACGTCCGATAAAATCTCCGCCACCAAAGCTCGGCAGTTGAAAGAGGCTCCCTTAGATCCTCAATCTGCTATTTCGCCAGAGGAAATTCAAAGACACCCTTCCCCCTTCCGTCTCGCAACACAGCTACATGAACGTACATCTCAGAATGTAGCACTCAGTTATCCTAACATTCCTTTCGTTCAGGGAATCACGGATATCCACCAAAATAGACGAGATTCTATTATCAGCTCCTCACACCCACCACCTATTCTGACTACGAGTCCAAACAATATCCCGGCTGTGAAATCTAGCGCGCACGCTCCACATGCAGCTCACCAGAATCACCGAGTGGCGCCAAAGTCTGCAAATCCCTATCACGATATACGTCATAGCCTGAATGCACCTCAGCACGATACTGGATATAACTTGCGGGAGACGAGAGCCCGTGTTAATAGCATGTCTTCTGGCCACAATCTTCCAGACCTGGCTGAACACTCCGCCGCTGTATTGCCCGCTGTTTATCCCTCGGTGGCTACCAACATGCCTACGTCACAAATACAAACTGCACCAACTCAGATGGCCTTTACACGCACGAGGTCCAACAGTAGTCGTCGACTCTCCGACTATCTTCCTAATCAGCCGGCTTTTGCCGTACCTACAGTATACTCTGACCCTGGCCCAGGAAACGAGTATCAACGATCATCATTCACAGAATTATCCCATAGAGTTGGAGGGAACGCTCCACAATCAAGGAGTGTTTCGAGTATTGGTAATTTTACACAAGGACTTCAAGTCGTTTCGACCGCGTCCGGAACTAGGACATCGTCATCGGTAGCCGAATCTAGCGCCACACGTTCGCGTACTCCTCACTCAGATGTCCGTCCTCCCTTGCCCGAGCCTCAGAGAAGTAACTCGGATGGCGATCAAAACATGGTAAATGGCCTTATATACCCTCGTGGCCATCCGGTTTTCGTGACATCTGATGGCTACGCTTCGGCTTCTACTGAGCCTCAACCCCAACGACGTAACTCAGATGGCGCTCAAGCTAACACTTCCGATAGAAGATCACTTGCTCTCTTCCGTACCGTTAGATGGGACGAAAATTTAATTTGCCCCTCCCCTATCTTCCCCCATCAGAGGCGAAAAGGTTGGTTCAATCGTAGGGGGTGCGTACTTCTCTTTTTTATATGCGCTGTTACATAGAAATGAGCAATATAGGGATCAACTATGGACGAACAACGGTGCATACAAACCTGCTTGCACAGGCCAAGAATATCCGCCCGACCTCGACGATTATCCTGAGCATGGAGATGGGTGGATGAACGAGGAATGTATACGCATCGATATGGGACACCGCCTCATCCCTAAGCCTCCTCTCAAATCTGCGTTAAAGCAGCCTCGTGCTTAATTTGCAACTGACTAACAATTATGAACTATCGTGGAATATTGACTGATTATTTTATTCCTCAACATAACTATTGGAGAAGCACATTCGTTTTATTGAAGTCTGATAATCCTATACATGTATCGTTACAAATACAAGTCCCTATGTCCCTATGTATCATAATTTCGCGGTATATCAATCAGAAAGAATAAGAATGGGCTGGTCTGCGTTCACAGATTGACTTTGAGACGTATTGCCATTTGTTAAGGTCTTCTTCCGTTTGTGCATCGGTTTGCCTTTGCCTCTCATTGAATAAGACCAGTTGTCGTCATAATCATAATCATCCCCATCGATACTATCGCAGCTCGATTGTTGTGAAAAAGGGGGAGAGGGAAACGAGTGATCCTTGGCCCCGAAGCTATCATCCACGAACGAAATGATTTCATCATCACTACTTGATACATCTGCTAGGCTTGGCCGCTTTCGCTTAGAGGTCGCCGCTGAACTTGGGTCTTGAGCTGCGCCTGCTTCACCGTTTTCCTTTACCTTCCTCTTTTTCTTCAGGCACGCGATATTGAATTGAAGATTGGCGTCTCTCTTTAGGCTTTCCTGGGTATGTCGTGTGAGTATGGGAGCTAGGGGGCCGCAGGCGAGATAGACGTTCGTTGTATATGCCGTCTGGTGGTACGCCTCGTCCAGATACTGTTGGAGTAACAGCTCGACGAGCAGATATTCAATTTCCTGTGTAGAGACGAGCTTGATCAAACCAAAGGTCACGTATGGAAGACTTGGGCAGCGTACATCTTTTGTGAGCTCCACTTTTCCACCAGAAACGACTTCCAGGTCAAGCGTTTGCTTTTGCTTCGTTTTCCCTTTGCCATTCGTCCCGCTAGAAATAGCATCGTACTCTCCTCCGGCATTGCCCCTTGCGAGAGCAGCTAGAGAGTTGAGTGTCACATTTGCCCCATTTTGAACGAGAGCTTCCGTGATTTTCACAAGCTGCCAAGCTGGGAATTTCACGTCTTTTTTGTCGACACTTTCCGCGGGTCTTTTACAATTGTCGCAGTGACCACATCGTGATAGAGCATCAGAGTCATCCGTGGTCCATGAGGACATCGCAAGTTGTGATGAATGGGAGAAATACCTGTCGGGTACTTTAGGAACAGAGCTGAAACAATGACTGTGCACCTTCACTTGGCAAATTGAATCTTTCTACAATCTTCCAGATTCTGTGCGAATCGCAGCATGGCGTGTACTTGTTGAATGAAATAAGACGCTAAACATGACATAGGAAATGAACGCACGTTTGTGCCTCCCTTCCTTTTCCCGAGCCACCATTGAGCTTAGAGTTGTGCCATCTTGAGGACGGTAGTATAGAATACAGTCGGAATCTTTTCCATCGCGGCCTGCGCGGCCAGATTCCTGGTAATAACCTTCCACTGATTTCTAAACGTACCACTTGTGAATTGCCCACTTTCAGTGTGATATCGACAGAACAACTTGCCGAAATCTACGGAAGACAAACCCGATGATCATTAAGCAATCATTGCCATAGACGACAAAACTTACTGAATGATGAAGCACAAACCGAACGTCGCCTTTATCGATACCTAGCCCAAAGGCTAGAGCCCTTGTGTGTCAATTGATTGAATGCAGCGAGTTGCGGAGTATTCACCGATGGTGGCACAGACTACCTTGATGATGCCTTCCCGCCACGCGACATGGATTTCCTCTTTATCGTGATCACGTCGATCAGCATGATACACACCGGTTTTGATCTTATTCCCGCTAAGCTTCCTCAGGCCGGTCGCTACCGTCTCCGCATCCTTTTGCACAATTGAGAAAAAAATATCGAAATCATGTCAAGGGTACACGAGGACACACTTTCTTGCTCAAACAGTATACAATTCCGCTGTCGTTTGCGTGGTGCTTAAGAATATAGGTCGCCATCGCCTGCAAAGCGTCGGCTCCTTTGGCCGGCTTCGGTACAATGGAGTAATGAAGGTTCTTGCGATAAAGGGGAGCCGTAAAATAAATCGTGCCCTGGGTGTTGGCGTCTATAAATAATAAGACCGTAGGTTACGATATTTGAGAAGGGGTAGATCACTTACTGTTTCCGTCGACAACGGGCTTGAGATCTAACGTCTTGACCAAGTCATCGAGAACTTTCGGCGGGCAGGTAGCAGAGAGCGCCATGATAGGAACGCGAGGAAACAAGCGTCGCAGTGCGTGAAGTCTTTGATAATCTGGCCTGTAAAACCATTGCATGTGGGTAAGATTCGGCAGCGAAACAGGGTCCGGTACCTGAAGTCATGGCCAAGCTGAGACACACAGTGTGCTTCGTCGACAACAATCCTTGCTTAACGAAAAATGAGATTTCTTTCTCTAGAAACGTTATTCGCCGTCATTTACCTAGCTGCGAAGCTTGAGCTAGCTGCTGGAGGAGATTTACAAAGCTCTTGCTTTTGGCTATTTTTTCCGGCTAGAATGGCCAGTGGACATGCAGTCTACTGATACTATATTAAAAGGAGAAAGGGCTTACCGTCACATAGCAGAGTTTAATCTCTTTTCCACTTGGCACGGCCCCATGTCGCGCGAGGGTGAGCAATTGCTTCGTGATCTCGGTAGCTTCTTGTTTCGATGTACCTCCTGTGAGCTTCACCGCTTGGACTAAAGTGCGTTGGAAAAAAAAAACTCGAAGGGTGATAGTAAAGGGAGGTTGCTTACTTCCTTTCTCGCGAAGATGCAGAATCTGGTCTGTTATAAGAGATATCAGAGGTGAGATGACGAGCGTGCATCCCGGTTGAAGGAGTGCAGGGAGCTGATAGGTCAGTGATTTGCCACCACCTAAAGAAATATAAGATTATGGGTCGGAGCACGCGTCACGATGTGCTACCTGTCGGCATGACACAGACTATGTCCCGTTCGTCCATGTTTGCGTTACAAACCCTTTATAGTTTCTGAGCGGTGTAACAGTTCAACACTGAAAATGACTGCTCACCCTTCCTGACAAAGTCGGAAATCGTCGATTCCGAAGACGGTCTTCATTTTAGCGCGTAAACTCCTCGACCATTCGAATGTTTGCTTAAGATAATCTATTCCTTGTTTTCCTTTTCCCTTCACTCCGCCATTTCGATACGCTTGGATTTCCTCTATTTCGTTTAATGTCTTGCTGCGTTCTTCCTTCCGATGCTTTATCAAAGCTTGTATCATCGCGACCTCACGTTCATATTTTGCAATTTCAGCATCCAGCTGAACGACATTTTGTTGCAATTTTCGTTGCTTGTCGCGTATAGACGTTTCGGATGAGTGGTTTTGTTGCTTAGACGCGATGCGTGACGCTTCCCTACTGGACAATTCCAGTACCGCGTCGAGCTAATGATTGATCCTTGAATAATGTAACTCAAGCGTAACAATCAGCTTGTGATAGACGCACGTCGTCCGAGGCAGCATAATCGGACAGGTCTAAATGCATTAGGATATTATTTTTGAAATTAGGATGAGATGGAAAGTCGAGACACGACGCAAGATCAACATTGACGCGTTTCGCACCCTGAGTTTGTTGATGAGTATGTGATGTGTTCACGTGCACCTTTAGAAGCAAGTCACATGGGGGCGATAATTATCAATAAATTACAGTATAATTTAGGGCTCCAACCGTACTATATGAGTATATGGTTACTGTATACATACTAAATACCATATGTGTATACGTATGTGTATAGGCACTTACCTCAAAATGTCGAAATACAGTAGTTATACACCATACAGTTGTTTTATATGGTTGATGTCATGTGATCGGACTTCCGTGATTATTCCGCAATGACACTGATATGTCCATCTAATTCTGCGTTCAACGTTCAACCTGGCCCCAACCACGGACAAAAGATAAAGGCATGGGCCTACTGGTGTGTCCCTATTCCTCCCCCCCGAGACTTCATGTCTGCTCCCGAGATAACCCAGGCTGATCTTGAGAAAGGTGTTGCTCGACTGGCCCAACTTGTCCCTCTACTCCC
>JABCKL010008460.1:0-14374 GCA_018851305.1 Calocybe cyanea
CCTGAAGAATTCCAAGGCTATCAGCCACTTCTATCAGCTATCTGGCCGACTTGAGACGCATTCTGAGTGCCTCCTGTGCGTACACACTCCGTCCCCCGCAAACAAGTAAACAAAACCTAGTACGCTCTGCTGAGTTACGGGGCCCAAGATTTCGACCTTGCCAGGAGCTCATCGGTAAATCTGGGTTGACCGAAGGATCTACGTCCCTGATTGCGCCGAAGGTAAGTCGACAAATCCTGGCTCTGTGATACTCATAGCTGTGTCAAACATTACAGTCTGTCCGAATTGATTGATAGCTACGAGACGTTGGTCTTTCCGACAATACTTTGCGAACAGTCCACAAATAGCGCACACCTTTGATCGCTACCAATTAAATAGGTCCAATGTTCGTCTTCTATTGGTGATATTCAGCTAGAGACGCTGCTGTCACCCGCGTACCGGTGGTAGTTGGTCATCCGGTCTTATTCTATTGAATTTTCAGATCTTCAAACAAATGATGGGGAATTTAAGGTAAGTCCCGTCGTGACTAGCCTTGTCGTCCAAGGAAAATGACAGAAAATGCTACCATGTGCTCGAATCGTCCTGGAACAACATAGCTCATGTACGAAGGCTTAATATGAGGTCGGCAGTCTAGTTGAAGGTGTACTACGTCGAAGCAATTGGGTTCTTGTCTTGTTGCTACTTATACTAGGAGCAGTGTGTTGTTTGTAGAAGGGCCTTGTCTGCATTGGTATCAGGTATAAGGCTGAGACGTGGCGAGGTGCGCTTGCCCGCGGGAAACAAGCCAGCCCGGCCCGTAATTGTTGGTTCCATCTGAGTTAACACTGGGACCCGATCATATAGGTGAAATGCTTCGACCTTTCGAGTCATTCAATGGTATTTACGAGAAACAGTTTTGAACAAGCATTCGTCTTGGCCGTAAAAAAAAAATAATATGAAAGAAAGCTCCACTTCTTCTCACTTCTTCAAAATTCTCGCATTTTTTAAGCGCCCCACTGCTCATCTCACTCACTTCCTCTCTAGTAACAAAAGCTCGGGAGCTCTCACTCACTGATTACTCTCAAACAAAGCTTGCATCTTCATCAATTTCAAATATTCTATTACAGCCGTTTAAGTCCTTGCGAAACTGTGATTCCAAATTTTATCTCCGTCTGATGAACGGGTTGCGAGATTTCTAGCTCCATAATCCAACTGTGGCGTGTCTTGCAAAGCCAACGGTCAAGATTGATCTGCGGGCTTGAGGTTAAAGTCTCCAAGGCCACGACGTTTTTGGTTTATCAGGCATCGGGATGACATCTGAAACGATTAGAGCGCGAGACTATGAGAATACTTCAGAGTTAGAAGAGAAAGAGCATACCTTGTGCTTCCTCATGTTGTCTTTCCTCGCAAAAGGTTCCCCACACTTATCACAGATGAAATTCTTTTGACGGCACTGAGCTCGATGTTTCTTGAAGTCATCAGCGTCCGCGCAAGTCTTATTACAGACCCTACACCGATGCCGATGAACAAACCGCCGCCGCTTTCTGGGTGTTTTCTTCTGATGAGTATTGGACCCGACTGGCTGTGACGAAGATTCATAACTCTGATCTGTGGACGCGAAGCCAAGAGGATGGTGACGCAATTCAGCATGACGTTGCTGGCGGAAGACACCGCCATCTTTGCGCATTGTCGATGACTCTGCGAGCGGGCGATTATAATGAAGAGATATGTCGCTGGACAAGTCACCAGCAACGAATGCAGGCTGGGACGTCGTGTCAGGTTGATATTGCTGAAATTGGAGTCTGCGGCTGTATTCCTGATCGGTTACCCAATCCCAAGCGGGGTCGGACAACCAGTCATATTTCGGATCGCTTGACCGCCATGGGTCGCGCTCAGTGTTTTCGTGTGTCTGAGCTTTCTCATTGAACTGGGAGGAATAGAAGTGTGGTGAAGAAAGTGAGTCGGGAAGAGGAGCAGACGGTAGAGTAGTTAGGTGAAATGGCGAATCATTGTGGTAGCTTGTCGATGCTGCTGTGGTCGCCTGTTCGGTGCGCACAAAACCGCAATTGCCTAAACTTGAACTTCCGTAATGAGTGAGTGGCGGATTCTGGTACAGCGTATAGTAGCTAGGGGATTCGTAGGCATTGCTTGTATCCACGGCCAGCGTGGTCAAATCTGTGGGGTTGGGTGTGGATAGGACTGGGGCAGCAGTCACGATACCAAGGGGAGTAGCAAGAATGAGGTGATAGTACTTCATGACGAGAACCACGCCAGCTCAGAGCCTGCTAGACCGGCTGAGCTGGGGAAAGGGAAAGGGCGTTGCTACTTCATCAGCTTGATAACATGATATATATAATTATTAGATCGTCGGTGTTTAAAAGCGACGAGGACCTCCAGACATTTTGATTCGACAATAACAATTCGGTTCACGAATCACAGCCACACGCTAGTGTTAACACACTATTCCGCGTGGGTACATCAGCTGTTGGCCCTTGTGCCTCGCGACGATGGCTAGCGTAGAGAGCTTAATTGATTCATGAGCCATACGATACATCTCGCAAGGTTGTGCCCCATATGTCGCGAAGGCCTTTATATCATCGCGATAAGTAACATGACGATAATGACAACCACATCTATGCATCTTCACTTCGTTTCTCAACGTCCATACCCTAAAAAACTCTGCTTCTCCGATCTCTTGCAAAAAACGTTTCGGAGGTACTGCTCACAAAACGCAAACGGCCTTTTTCACACCCATACCTCGAGCCGAAACTGAGACATGTACAAGGTTAATTACTGGTTGCTGGCGCTTCCTTCAAATCCATCTCCAGATCTATTGAAGTGAGTTGTGACTTTTTTTGCATTCGTTGCTCAACCCTAGAGAGTCCGCCGTCCGCTGGACTTGTAACTACGATGTTTTCAATTTTTTGATACTGCCGCCTGTCGAACGTCTGGATCCTTGGAAGTGCGATGGATTGGCATCAATTGTAATTCCGACTCTTTGCTTTTCACTCAAAGCTAGAACCGATTTAGTACTCCATATTACTCTCAGAGGTTTTCCTACATGTTCTACGCTGCGATTACATCCGTCCCTACGCCGATCTAAAATGCTATGCTCCTATACTATGTATGACCAACTCATTTCCCGTCCGACTGAAGTAAATTGTCGATATCCACTGTGAAGCTTGGGATAAAAAATTTACAAGCTCGGAATCAGGCTCATTCCTCATTGAACGCATTCTTCCATCGCCCATACTGCAGCTCAAATGTGTGGGCATCGGGATCTTGCTTGGCATGCCTCCCTTTATGATGTCCTTGCAGCTCTCTCAATGACAAGTGAAGCTCTCCACACTCTGAGCACATAAGAATAATTCCGTGGTCTAACTCGCTCACTTACTTCTTTAGTCTCGAGTGATTCAACTGCGATCCAATGACGACGGGGGTTTTTTCACATATTCCCAGTACTCGAACTCACCCAGCGAAGTAGCGAGGCCAACAAGGCCCAAAAGCTTATCACCACACTAGGACAGTGCTAGAACTCAGGCACAGTCAAAATCATATCAAGGTGGATTGATTCGCATGGACTTAATGCTTCTTTTACATATCTTAATAGTAGTTAATACAGTTTAATTGCAATAAATCACAGATTGTTTCGTTTACAATATCTCACATTCACTTAGATTGAGTGACATCTATATCCCAATATTTCCGATGATCAATAATCAATGATTGAATATTGAATGATGGACGAGCAATGGTGAATCAATATAATTTTAAATTGAAATCTAATATTTGCTTATTGATTCACCATGCTCATCCATCATTCAATATTCAATCATCAATTATCAATCATTAGAATATTGGGATACAGATGTCACTCAATCTAAGTGGATGTGAGATATTGTACACGAAACAGTTCACGATTTATTGCAATCAAACTGTATTAAGATATGTAAAAGAAGATTTTACCGACTGTGACTCAGGAGTCAGGACAATCCGAATCTGATTGCTGCGTTTAAGTCATGAGTGCTTTTGCTCAATATTTGTGTAAGTCGAAGGCGGATCGATCCCCGTCTCCCATTTAATCCCTAAATTATTTAGTCTTTTACCCTCTCTAACATCATAGGCCGCGTCGAAATGCTGAGGTAAAAAGTACCGAACAACCGACAAGAAATTCCTGTCCTTGTTTCGTCAAGTTGTATCCTAGGGATGTCACTTTCTATTTAGCATAGACGAGAAACAGCAGTTACGACATAGCACCCTTCATCTGCTTGGATATGCCTGCAGCATACGCAAGCACTTGAAAAAAAAAAATTGAACGAATAAAATGCGAAGTAGAAGAACGAGCTACTGTTGGATCAGAAGCTTCATCGGCTTCCGGAAAGCGACGAATCGATATCAGCCTCCATTATGCCGCAGTCCTGAATGAAAGACAGCCAACCAGAGTCGACATCGGACCCCCTCATTAACCCGAGCTCATAAAGCGTTCCTTCAGGGTCGGTTACCATGTTCGGGTCCTGCATAGTTGTAGCAGGTGGCACATTGTATTCGCCCTGATATGAAGGGGCACTGGCATACGCTGGTTGTTGTGCCGACATAGACGGATGTTCCATTAGTTGACCTACATCGATGAAAGGACCCGGCGCCAGAGGCATAGTTTCTACGGAAGACGGTCGTTGCCGTTGGACCCCTGGAAGCTGTGAGGGCGGCAGCCAGCCAAATGACGTATCAGCCTTCGGAAGACCGTTGACATCCGGCGAGGCCTCTCTCCATTCTGTATGTCTCTCCGTTTGGGAGGGCTGTATATATGAGTAGGGGTTAGAGGAATTGGTGGCGGGCCTGTTCGAAGTCCTAGAGGCCAAGTACCCCGTGAAACTGGATATCATGTTATCCATTTGTTTGGCTGACGTTGGTGGGAGATAGGTCTCGAGTTGCGTAGGTGGGGGATCGGATGGAAATATTGGGTTCGCAATCGAGCTCGTTAACCTTTGTGTACCGTCGCCGTTACTTACGGAAACAGAAGGGGATGAGGTTGTGGCATGGAGAGATGCCGAGCCTAGAATGTTAACGGCTGCTGAGAGACTATCACCAGTTGATCCTGGCATCACTGTAAGTGGTGTGTCTTTAGACTGAAGAACTGTCTCGTCTGTGGAGCTTGGAGAGCTGCCAGATGGAGAGAGGGAGCTCCTATTGCCCGCAGAGGCCCCATGGCGCTTATTACGCGACCTACGTGCTAAGACGCGTGTTTGCCCTCCGAAAATAGCAAGTTCGTCATCCCCATCATCAATTGCCTGCTGCTCTGAAGATAGCGGGAAAAGGTTCCGATGGCTTGCATAGATCTGTGGGGACCCCTTGGCAGAGGTATACTGTGTATATGCCACAATTGCCTTTGCTTTCAGCTTGCGAAGAACTCCCTGTAACCAATGTAACTAAGTAGCGGGGTAAAGACGTCAAGAACAAGGCACATACCAAGGCAATTCTTGCGCGCTGTGAAACCGCTGCGGTCTTTTCAAACAATTCCACAGCTTGAGTCAAATCTTGTAGGGCACTAGGGGATACTTCGGAATTTGGTGATCGGGTAACTACTGTACCGACGATTACCTAGAAGCTCCCACAAATCGATTCAATAACTCTAGGGGGATTTCTTTGTGAGAAACGCACTGCGGCTGAGAAAACATGATACATCAGAAACCACACTCGCACTGCCATTCTGTCACATCGGTCAAACTGGTGTGCGGATGCCTTGATAATGATGGAAGCACAGCGGTAAGCTGTCAGGAAAGAAGGGGCAAATGGACTCAAAAGCGGATTTGAGGGATGGTCAAGCATAGCTTGAGCAAAGAAGCTACGATGCAAGTATATCATTGCTGGTATTGAAAAGGTCAATCGTAGAGGTGAATGCGAAACTTGAAAGATTTACGTACTAACGGTTCTATGTTGGCTGGCATAGAAGCCTTGTAAGCTCAGAGAACTTGAATAATATACGTCTTCTCCATCTTCACGAGAAACGTATGGCTTGAACGACGTAGGGAATGATATTTCGCGCACTTTGTGGTCAATTTCGAGGACCTTCGCATAACTGGGCGATTTTGCTACAAGTGTGGAATCGGCGACCGCAAGGAACATGTCACGCCCGAAACTGTACTTCATTCGCCAGACTTTATGCTTCTTTAGCATCAAAAATGACAAGGGAAAAAAGCAACTGACATCCGTTTTGTAATTGACCATCATCGCTGAGCGTCGCTTCTTCGTCAATAGGGAACTCGCAGTCCACATAAGAAAGGTGCATAGCTGGTGGACGGCCAAGTGCAAGACTCTGCAAGCGTATCAGAACGAAGGTCGAACCGGAAAAATACAGGGCAATATATGTACATGTGAAACGTCAGCAGAAAAAACCTCCCAAAAAAGCATTCTGCGTTTCTGTACGGTCTTTGCGTCCATCTTCCACCTTGCACTGTCTCGATCTGCATTCAACTCAATCATTCATGAATCATTTCATACGGCGGCAAGCTTACGGAGACCAATCTATATCGCAGATTTCAAAAACAGACGACCATTTTTAAGGTGTGAGAAGGCATACCGCTTGGGCAAGTTTCGCTGCGAAGCTCATCACGCACCACTTGGGGGACCATGAGATAACATTTAAATAAAGGCTCCACATGATTACGCACAGCACTCTCCCTAGAATATTTCTTCCCAGCCAAAGTGTGGTAAGTCGCCATCAATCCTAGCGCTTGTACTGTATCCAGCTGCGGAGAATCAAATATTACCCTCAGGGAGAGGGCAACTCGTGCCAGTTCATAATAGTGCTCCGCTTCAGCATTATACGGTGGAAGGTCGAGATCTAGCAATGCACCCAATGCGAACAAGAAGTAAAGGGTAGCGAGAGCATGTGGGGTGTTTGTTGGTACTTCTCGGGGTGGCTCCGAAATGCTGGGGGCAGAGTGATTGTCATCGTTTGTCTCTTTACTTCGGGTAGCGGCGGTTTTGTAGATGTCTGGCATGAATGACTCCAACAGCTCATCACGTTTTATTGGGCGAAAGAAGTTAGAGGCGTGTTTGAGGTAGGATTCGCAAAGTGATAGGGCGCGTTCTTGTGAAGGAAGATGCGACTCGAGAAGTGCGAGAGTAGCGGAATCTGAGTGTTTGCGTTTAGTGAAAGGGAATAGATTTGCTATTGTCTCGATTTCGGGGTTTAGGGAGAAAGCTGTCATCTCTTCGTCCTCCTGCTCGTCTGAGTCTTCCGTTGCCTGGTTGTTACATGGATTAGATGAGGGGGCGAGTCACAATAAATGTGTGATTTACCAACATGAGCGTCTGTAAAGTGACAAGCGTTAAAAATGAGAGCCGAATCAGACATTGGCGGACGTACTTCAGACCCCGCAGACCTGCCAAAGTACTTAACTTCGCCAGAATCACCCAAAGTCAATGTACCTAATGCATCGATAGACTGGGACATCGTCTGATCTGCCTCAGGTGGCAACGACGAGTGCTGCTTATCCGTGACTTCCGGCCCGAACTTGACTTTCAACAGATCGTCCTGTAGGAGGGGATGACGCTGGTCGGATACAGTAGATTGAAGGATGGCGAGCGCGTCTTCAAGCTGTCGTATGCGATGGCTCATCTGTGCAATCTTCTTGTGTAGTTTGTCGGTGTCTGCCAAGATAAAACTGAATGATATGAGGCATGCAAAATGACTTTTATAAGCAAGTTTCATACCGAGTGCCTTGGCCGGCGGAAAGGATGCCTAAATAGCTGTAATATGGCAGCGTCAATGATTACAAGCAGCTATGTATACACACCGCATGGGCAAATGCTGTCACACCCTCTCCTGGAGCAAGAACTGCACGGCACTTTCTTATCGCAACGCAGCTTAAGCCTTCGACATTCAGCACACGATAGTTCACCTAGATAAGCGGCGAGACATTGAGACATTGACATTTTCTGTACACATATGACAGACCTCGTATTCGCTTCAGTTCTATATCTTTCAGCTCTTCTTCAGTGAATTTTCGTTGTGCCCTTCGAGTTGAGGGCGCTTTCGTATGATCTGGTGGCATTGCGTACTGCGAGGAGTTTGCGTGGAGAAAGAACAATGATTTATATAGGCAACAACGTATTATGGATGATGATGAAGCCCCGGGTTGAACTCAGATCATTTCTCGCGCCGGCTTTCGATGCTTACAGCGAGATGACTGGCAGTCGCGACAGCAGTCCGGTGTATAAGTATATGAGAGCCCAATATGGACCCATAGATAAGCCGAGTCAGGCGACGAAGTCCCCGCAAAGTTCCTGAAATTGGGTTGAACGGTCACACAGCTCATTGCGATTACCAATATTGATTATGATTATCAATCCCATCGGACTCGGCCACGAACCCCATATCAGTAGACCTGGATGAATTAACGAGAAGACGTATGTAGGTAATATATATCAACCATTCAAATCAACTTTCTGGACAGAAACAAAACGTCAATACCCCTGGCATCGGACCTTTATCGGATGTCATTCACATCAAGTATGCCATCGAACAGCCACCTGACCACACGATTTCGTGCTTCGAGTCGCTAAAAGCCTGGAAAATTCGACGATTGTTCTGCAGACGATAATGACAAGTTTTAGGCCAATCATCAAGGCTAAATGTGCGCGATATGTGCGCGCACTTTATAGGGAGAATTTAAGCTTATCAGAAAAAACGCGATGTCATCAGTCCGCTCACCGTGAAATGCTAGTTAGTATCAGACTGAGATTGAGAATTAAAGAGACAAAATTCCATTGGCAGCGATGGGCGGTCTGAGTTATATCAACTGGCGCAGCTGAGTGGGACCAAGCCAACAGACGGACATTAGCGCCCGAGAATATGTCCTCAGGAGATTAGCGAAAAAGAAGGAGTCGCGTATCTCGCAGCTATAATCGCGCAGTTGATGTGTCTTGAATAAGCGCTCACTACATCATAGCATTAGAGCAAGGCTGCAAAAAGGTAAGTTGCTCTGTCAACTCTCTCACGAACTGGTTGCGGAGTTTTAGTTTACACCAACGGTACTCATAAGCAAACTCAAAGGGCACACTAAGAGAAAGCGTCGTTACTAGCATGTCGGTATATTGCAAGAAGGGTTGTCTGCAAAATCTGGAATGGGATAAACGAACACGTAGATTTTAGTCGTGCGCAAACGGACGCACCGAGGCTGAGACCTACTAAACCAGGTAAGAGAACACAAGCGCAAGCGAACGGGACTCTCAGGAGCAATAGAGAGCGGAGCCTACGGAGCCTCGCATACGCCATCGGGAAAGCATCCACCCGAAGGGCCGAGTAGTTGATCCGGCCATAGTACTTGCTTGGATCTCTCAATTCCATCAGTGATAGTTGGCTGGGTAACACTGGCAGCTGGACGTCCTGGTAAAAAGTAGTAGACGCACCTTAACGACGCATTTGTCCTAGAACATATGGACCGTCTTCGAATAGCTCCCATGGCAGCTACAGTGATACCACACGAGTCTCACCAACGCCCTTCGTAGTCTGACGGCTCCAGTTTGGTACCAACTTCACTTGTCGATATCACAGGTGGGTCCTGCACTAGCCCATTTCCAGCCCGGAAGTATTATGTGAACTTACCGTCGGAAGCGCAGCAAAGGTTATGACTTGGAGCTCGCGGGTCCACTGTTTCATTCCACTGACAGCTTTGCACCGCAACATGCTGTTCCGAAATTGAAATTTGGCTCCGCCAGTCTCTAGGTTTGGTTGAGTGGTGTAGCAAATTTAAAACTTACAGTCTTGAGGATCCATTGTCCTCACGTGATTTTGTGGCCTTTTTTTTTTCGGTTCAGGTTTTCCGTTTCAACCTCAAGTTTCAACAAAGTTTCAAACATGCCCATTAGGCTGAAATACCAGGACGACCTGGATGTTACCTTTTGATATGTTCATTGACCAACCTATCAGACTAGGCCTGATTACTAAAGCCGCTCGGAGGTAACGTCGGCGCTTAAGCATGGGGCTTCTATCGGAATTTGACTGACTTCCAGAGCCGTTAACGTAGTTCTCCACCTTGAAACCTTGTCTAGGAGGATGTGCTACAGCGGTTGAGTCAGGTAGAAGAGGCCCAGACACTCTCGTTATCAAAAGTTTCACAGCCTGGTTTGAGCCACACGCAACCGTTGACTTGCCACTGGAAGACCCCGATTGCCTCCATTAGTCCCCCCTACACAAATGTATTGGGTACTCTTGTAGGATCTAAGAACATATGTTGTCCATTGATTGCCCGAAATTAAGCAACTGAAGCGCGGCTCTTGGTCTCACTCGATTAGAATAACCCACACACCACAATTACGCCTATACCGGTATGCGGTGGAACTTTGCATTTGCCGTCTGACCGTGCTAAAATTACCTTTGCTTAGCCTTCGTTCTCGCTCTTACACGCTCTGACGACATCGTTCGCTTGGCTGTGAAAATGTTGAGAAGTTGCTTTTTGACGTGATCTCCGAAACGCTTAGATGGTCGGCATGGACTACTAAACATTATACACCGATCATTGCTACTAAGTTGTCCGAATACCTTGACTACTAGCTTGGTTTGAGATGTACAGCCATTACGAGCCAGGTGGGCTAACTCTTCTCCCCTCTGAAGACTTAAATACGAGGATGATTGAGGAAGAGCTCCAAACTGTCTTCCGATTTCTTTTTCTTCTTTTTTTGTGCGGTGTAGAATGAAGCTTAGCAGTGGTATCTTATCAATATTCAATCTACTACTGGTCGCAGTAGTTGCTCAAGAAGAAAGCGAACGACCTTTTGGTGAGTCAATAGCAGCTTTCCCTTGTTTCTTCTCGGCTCATCTCGATAATCATTCAAGGTATTATCACCGATTCTGCAACTTTCGCTAACCAGACATACGACTATATTGTCGTCGGGGGTGGGACCGCCGGACTTGTCCTTGCTAACCGTCTCTCTGCGAACCCAGCGTATACCGTTGGAGTCATCGAGGTATGTAGAAACCTCAATGTTTTCTCCAGATTCTGATAGTTTCTAGGCTGGTCCTTTCCTTCCAGATGAGCCTCTGATCAACACACCGTTCCTGTTTGGGGCATCAGTCAGTGACCCGCGATTTGATTGGTTGCTTGCGACTACCCCGCAACCGGGTGTCTTTAATCGTTCTCTCATTCAACCCCGGTAAGCTCACACCCAACGCTCTGCGTTGAAATCCACTAAGCTTTTGTTATTAGTGGAAAAGTCCTCGGTGGAAGTTCAGCACTCACCTACCATAACTACAATCGAGGTTCAGCGCCAGAATACGATGCTTGGGCGGAACTGGGAAACCCGGGCTGGGATTGGGCAGGTACGAACTTTTTATCTTGTCCTATTGTTTCAATGCTAAAGCTATCCGCATCAACTAGGAATGTATCCGTACTTCACTAAAGCTGATACTGTCACACCCGGTGATCCAGGATTTCTCCCTGGCGTCACTACTCGCCCCGGTGTCTTCAATTCAGAGGATGGCGCCAACGCAGGACCCCTCCAAATCAGCTTCAACAGCAATGGATCGTTCATCACACCTTACGTCGAATTATTCCACGAAAGCTTTACCAAGTTGGGTGCCTACTCCAATGCCGATCCGGACGGTGGGAATGCCACTGGGATCACCATCACAGCGCGCGCTGTGTCACTGGACACGGGTAACCGTACATATGCTACCAATTGTTATGTAACGCCGATCTTGTGAGCCCATCAGTCCCTCACCATACTCCGATTGAGACTCACAAAACCACATAGGGAACGCAAAAACCTTCTCATTCTCACTAATGCTGAAGCGACAAAAGTCTTGTTCAACCCCAATACTGAAGCCAACAAAAATTTGGTGGCCTCCGGCGTCGAATACGGACATGTTAACACGACGCAGCGATACAGTGCGATAGCTAGACATGAAGTCATCCTTTCTGGCGGCGCGTTCAAAACCCCTCAGGTGAGTATAACGTACTGGCTTGTTCGCCCAGACTCGGAGACTTGGAGTACGGCCTTTCTTTACTTTATGAAATCATTCCATCTCACTCGTTATATGTATTCTAAGTGAGGTTTATGAAATAGTGAGCTAATTGAGGTCATGCAGTCTCGAGGATCACTAATCGTAACACCAGCTACCCGCGGTCAGCTGAGGACGAGGAGAAGACAAAAAATGTCTGGCTCAAAGGCCATACCGGTGAGCGAGTTTTGGTCCTCACACTTTCTGCGATAGACGTGCTTATCCCATTCCTAGATTTTGGCAGCCTGACTTTGCTTTGGAGTCAACCCGTGTCGGCCCTCCAGATTCTTCCCCCTGATGGAAAGTGGAGATGGGTCCGGCACATTGAAAATGCCCTGGTAAGCCCAAGTTGTTCCATTCGTCCCAAAAACATGCATAAGCATGAGTTCAGGTCGTCAACGCGGGAGAAGCTTTGGAATTCCTGTCGGGGCGATTTTATAAAGGCACCATTCACCGTGTGGTTCAGCCTCCAGTAGACCAACGTGGCCTTACTCGCCTAGGTTGCTTCATGTTTGCGTTGTTCGATGACAACGTTAAGTTGGTCCCGCTGGAGCAAAGCCCGGTTCTTCAGCGCGTCGGAATCACACGAAGATACGAGGATTCCATCGCGCCAACAATGGGTGAGTGGAGGAAGGGACGAATCTCTGCTTACGGACAAACGACACTTCAGCAAGGTAAGGACAAGGGCGTCGAAGAAGAATACATCAATGGCGTCGTTGTCCGCCATTATAATTGATCTTATCCCTGTTACGCTGAATGACGCACAACGCCCGATACATCTGTCCGAATATGCACAAAATAAATTTGACTGTGTACATATGCCCTATTTTCCTCGTCTTCTACATCTACTGTGATAAAATCTCTTTCAGAATATCAATGATTTTGTTGACCTCTTCAATCGTATTGTAGTGAACAAGAGAAATACGAACCACGCCCTCAGCGATATCGACCTTTGGGGAAAGCTCATCCACCAGGGAAAAGGCATAAAAGTGGCCATATCGAATACCAATCTGATAACGAGCAGGGGTCAGCCGAGGTCAGCCCGATATACAATATCACTCACGCCGCCTTTATCATCAAAAACTTTAACGATATCCTTGCTCTTGACGGGCTTGTCACCCACGACAACGAAAGAAACGGTAGGCACTCTGGTTAATTTAGTATGCTCTTCTCCGACAATCCGAACGCCTCTCTGTCGTTGCACTTTGTCTGTCAAGAATCCAAGCAATGGCTTGACTAGACTTTGTTCATAGACCGCAATTGCATCGAAAGTGGCTGTCAGATCGCCGTTAGGGGTCAACGAGCGAAGATAATCCACCGCTGCAGTGGTTCCGTAGGCCAGCTCGTAGCCGGGTCCACCGGGTTGTATCTTGAAAGAAGAATGGTTCAAGTTCAAGAAATGGTGAACCAGAGGGGACAACGAGGCTTGAAGCGTTGCCGCACGGATATAGAGAGCGGAAATATGTGGTCCATATACCTGCCCAATTTGCCGTTCAAGGTTTTTCGGTACAACGAGTTCCCAGCAGACTTACCTTGTAGAAAGAAAAAACAGCGAAGTCGACATCCCAGTCTTGTACGTTCATCAAGCGGTGTGGTGCGTAGCCAACACAATCAACCGACACCTCAACCTTAGGTGCTCCTTTGGCCTTAGCTTCAGCCCTCACCGCTGCAGTCACTTCTTTGACTGGGACGATACACCCAAGAATATTGGAACATGCAGTGAACGCGACTATACGCGTCTTTGAGGTGATCAAAGGCAAGAGTTCCTCGATCTTCAAACTAAGAGAGTAGGGGTTGTCTTCGATAGTTGGCGTAGCCTTCCAGGTTTTGAGCACAGCACCGCGACGAGCAGCAAGCTTTTTCCAGGGACCTCCGTTGGCTAAAGGCGTCGTATGCGCGAGAGTTCAAACCTTATAAACGGACATGCTAACCTTCATGTTCGGTGGTAATAATAAACTCATCCCCTGGCTTGATATCTCCCTCAAGCGCTCTGGCAACGTTTTCTAAATTCATTGTTGAACTATGTGAGAAGACGACCTCATCCGGTGATTTTGCGTTGAATAACTTGGCGGCTTCAGCCGGTCCTTCTGACATGGCCCGTCTGGTACTAACGATCGACACCGAATAGTCGGCCCCTAGCTGCACGTTGGTATTCAAGAGATAGTCGGAAATCCGATCGACAACGCCCTGTGTCACTTGGGAACCTCCAGCATTATCTGCAAAGATGAAACCCGACTTCAAGGATGGAAAGTTCGCTCGGACTTTGTCGATATCCAGGCTGGGCATGATTGCGAAAGACAGGTGGGATACGACCCGGAATTTCAGCAAGTTTTCCAGATATATTATATCATGTGAAAGCACGACATCTTCCTATTCTCGGCCACATTGGTC
>JABCKL010008460.1:17589-28407 GCA_018851305.1 Calocybe cyanea
CTCGTCTTAAGAACTTTTGGGAGGCCGGATTAATCGTAAAAGCCGTAACCCCCGCATACCCTGAGAAATTTGACATGATCGTGATGCAAAGTGGTTGAGGAGATATTGGGTAGTTAGAAACATAGAATCGGCGATAGTTAGGTCGTAAAACAAGGCCGAGGGGTTTTCGAGAGTCATTTCAGCGGTTATTTGCCCCACCGATTAGAGGCGTTAAATTTAGATCAACAGCTACCGAAAGAATCCGTGCTGCATCAGAAGATGGATCATATGTTACTTCGTATCGGCACCGCGAAAGTCGTTTAGCTCATTCAGCATCTTTAGCAGAGAGAAACTCGAAGTAAACGCCTAAAAGGTGCTATTAGCGAACCAAAGGCAGCGACTTAACCGGGTTACAACGTTGGGTGGCTCTTCCACATCAAGAAATAACTGTGGGCAGGCAATCTTGGTCGTATAAGAGCCTGTCCTCCATCTAAAGTTGCTTCCTGTGGGTGTACGCTCCATGAATAGCAAAACGATCATGGGTAGGTGCTGGGAGAGTGGTGCCAAGGACAATCAATCATTACGTAATAAGCAAGTTGTTTCGACACCCCAATTCTTCCAACTGTATACGCCCAACAAAACCAGGGTTGATTCCAGCTCGGCTAGCAACCTCAAGCATGTTGACCAAGCCCACACCTCCACCGGAAACTGGAAATGGTACTCCCCGATGAACGCTAGTACTATTCTGGGCACTTCACAACTAACCTGAGTAGCACGGAAGATATCTACAACTTCCGTTTCAAAATTGAGGTCTCGAGCCGGAAAGACACAGATTTTCTTGATCACCTCATTGCCTAGCAATCTTTTAGCATCACTCAGCTCCACGAGGAGAATGCCGACAATTCAGATGAAGGGCCAATTGAACATGTTAATGTCCATCTCAGGAACCTTCACATACAACGACACCAACACATTTTTCAGCACATCTGACCTATGTAATACCGGGAGCGACTTTCTTAAGCTCCGTTCACGCATGCAACGCGCGTATTTCTATGCGATGAAACGCCAATCCCCGGATTTAAGGCCGAGCTCGTCGTAAAGGGTCGCCGAGTGAATGGAGCAAGACGACAGATGGCGCGACCAGCGTCCGACAATCGCGTCAGAGGCTCTTCTGCCATCGCGAAGCCCTGCCGAGCCAACTGTCAAAGCGTTAGTTAGGTATCTAGGTTGCGTCATGAGCGGCAAAGCTAGGCGTCACGAGTTATCAGTAAGAATAAATACTACGCCGGAACGCTATCATATAACTGCTAGCCCGCGGTTCTTGACAATCACCTAAAACTATTCTTAGCACATCACTTAGCCTTACTTACCGGACCAGTCAGTACCCCGCGGAGCGAGCGATACTTTGAAGTAATATCTTCGCGCATTTGATCATCGACCATGTCTTGATCAAGTTATTATCAGAATAAATGTCTTGTTCGACGATTTTTTCAAATAGGAAAAAAAGTACTACTAATCTGATAGTGACATAGAGTGAGTAGTCCGAGTAAAGAATGAACGTTAAAAGTTGATGATTTCAGAGTCAATGCTCGAAAAAAAAAAAACAGGTATATATGTTAACGTTTTGGCTCTTCAGGCGCTAGGCGGTCATAAATTGGGCAGAGTGTTTTCCAGGCTGGAGGAACTGGGTTTTCCTTTTTCGTGCCCTTGATATCCTCAGCGAAAACAATCGCGAGACCGCTGTTTGACAAATCACATATGAACGGAAGAAAAATCAGATCCAAACGCTAAAAACTCACAGCTCGAGATGGAAATCGATATGACTAGCAATCATTGTCAGCATTCTTGATCGAAGCATACGACCGGTACCCAACTCACCAATGTAAGAACCAAGGTCCGGCATTGTCAGTGACAAAACGGAACGTCGCGTTGCCGTCTGCAAGGCCCGTGCTTACTGTATCCCGTCGGACAGGGTTCTTGTAGTTGTAAGTCTTGCTGTCACCACTTCGAACGACCCAGAAAGAGTGCTGCACTTGTGTATAAGTGACAAAATACCTTGGATCGATAAGGAAGACTACGCACACCATGAAGATGGAATGGATGCTAGAGCATAGGACGACCAAACCGTTGTTGTTTAGCAACAAAAACTACAAACGCAAAAGATCGGAGATGCTTACAGGGCCACCCTCTTCAATACCAGTCCCAGAAATCGATATTTCAATCACTTTGTTGGGTGGTAAAGAATATACACTTCCTTTAGGGAGTAGATCTTGCGCCTTTTGAGTGCCGCTTAGGATTTGCAAGAGGACAGGAACCGTGGGATTGATGAAAGGCACTCCGTTCATCTCGAACAGCAAACTCGTGAAGTTGAACTTCTGGTTGAAGTGAATATTGACGTCAGCACCGTCAGGACGCGGTTTTCCAGGTGCCTGTTGCTCAAACTTGGAATGAAGATTGACTTCCTTGAGCGGATTCCTTAGGCTGATGGCACTAGTGGGGTCTTTTTTAGGTGCGCCTTCATAGCGCAGAATAGCAGAGTTCCTTCCACCATCGAAACCTGGGAAACCACGAACAGGGTTCGCCCGGATCCAGTAATTGCCGACCGGTTTGTTTGCGTTCAGGATAACCGAATAACGCTGTCCGGCAAAGATCTCAAGAGAGTCAACTGTCAACTTCTGGGTGTATTCTCCGTCGGCTTCAATGATTGTGAAGTCGTGGCTATCAATCGAAAAGACGAAAGACGTGTCGCACATCATTCCAACAAGACGGAATCGGTATCGTTTGCCTTGCTTGACGTTGACGACAGAGAGAGGCGTTGCAGGGCCTTTGACATAGCGACCTTTGCCATTGATGAGCGTAGATATCGGGACTAAGGGTGCAGTCGGCTCGTCCGTCGCAGCTGGAACATGATACCTGGCTACACGTTTAACTTTGTCCCGAATTAGAGGACAAGAATGGATGAAGCGTACCAATCCGCTAACGTGATGATGGTGTTCTCTGAAACCCAGTAATTGAGCTTCTCTTAAGTTCGGATGCTACGAAAAAAATCACGAACCATCGTCAATATCATAGTCATGCTGATAAGGATCCTCAGGATCATAGATTACAAAAGCCCCTCGGAGGCCATCACAATATTGAGTTGCTAGTGCGAAAGGTTGAACAGCGGAACCGAAATAGAATTTTACTTTTACTTACACAGATGCGAGTGGTACCAATAAGTTCCGACTTGCTCGGGTACAGTGAAGTCGTATGAAAAGGCTTCTCCAGGGATGATAGGGCATTGGGTGACGAATGAAACTCCATCCGCCCAGTTTGTTTGGTGCTGGAAGATGCCATGCCAATGCTGCAAGCGAACGTTCAATTAATCAGAGATCCAGGAAGCAAGAAAGCAAGACGCACGATACTCGTACTTCGAACCATGGTTTTGTTAAATAGGACATCTACGACATTCAGCCTGTAGCGCGAGCCCTAGGGCCAAACATGAGAACGGAAGGCACGGAGAAACAACGGTTCACTATACCCCTCGGCCCTTAGTTGCCCTGATAGCAGGTCCAGGAAAAGTACCCTGAGGTGAACCAGCGAGAACCCCTCTTCGACACACGATTGAGAAGAGATACAACAGCAAGAGCATTGATAAACTACTTACACACGTGTAAAGCCATCCGGCGCGACCTTCCCATTCGAGATAACGAGAGTTTTGTCAACGGTAGAAGGAGGCAAGTTGCGTTTGTCCCATGAAAATGCGGGTATCGAAAAGGAGAGGACGGTGACAGCAATTGCCGTGACGAGCATCGCGGAAAAAGTCAGGATTGCCTTAAGTCGCTACATTGATTTCTTTGTGCTGCCTTTTAAACCGTTAGGGGGGCGGTCGCCCATAAAGCGATCTAATGGGCGTCAGAAAGCATCTGTCACATCGAAACATGATCAAACTATCTTTGGATTGATGATGGATGAAATGCTTACGTTCCACTTATAACGACCCGTTTTTACGTGGAGAACGTAACATAACTCGAGAGAGGTCTGCATCTCGAACAACATTGTCGAAAACATAGGACCACGCCTAACAGTGGGGGAACATGGCTCGGAGGCAGTAGAACAACGCAGTACGCCATAGCGTCTTTATTGCGAAGAGGACGGAAAGCCGTGGCAATCATCTCAAGAACCAAGCTCCTGTTCGGGCAACAACTCCTTTATCGGGCTAGATTATGCTGAGACTGAATCAAAGGATGCGAGTAAAAAATGTTGACGGTGTTATGACATTATTGTGGAGAATAAGCAACGAAAACGGCCATTGTACTCTCGTTACCACGCGCTCATCACGAGGCTTCGGTTAACGCAGCATAATTGCCGCACCTGTATCTGATCCGCATAACCACGTCGGTGGATTCAATCTTACGAATGCTGACCCCCATTCCAGACAGTAATAACGATTCATATATTAGATTCCATTATCTCGAAAGAGAAACACAACAAGATTGTCCGTTGGATAATTTTTTTAAACACAAAATTCAGCCCTCTGGAAACTGTAGTAGTAAAAACAAGAGAATCGGCCAAACGGCGAGATACATCGCCGAAGTTATATTTAGATCAGTTGATGTGACGGAAGCTTAATTTCAGTTCCCACCGGGGGGACCTGGCGGGCCTGGCTCCACGGGTTTGGTCGCGTTGTATGTTGGGCAGAGCTGGTCCCAAGCGGGAGGAACGGGATTATCATTCTTCGTATTCGGAATATCCTCAGCAAAAACAATGGCGAGACCGCTGTTGAAAAGGTCATAAGTTAGCCTAGTCTGATACACGTGTTCCAGGCTCATTTGCTCTCACCCTTCCAAATGCCAATCGATGTGACTAGCAGCACCATCAGCTTGAACTCTATGGAATCAACATCTGAAATTCTAGACTCACCAGTGCAGGAACCAGGGTCCAGCATTGTCGGTGACAAATCGGAGTGTCATGTTGCCATCTGCAAGGCCCGTGTTAACTGTATCACGGCGGACAGGGTTCTTGTAGTTATAAGTTGTGCTGTCCCCACTACGAACGACCCAGAAGGAGTGCTGTGGCTGTAGTTAAGCAACGAGAGATATTTTAGTTTAGAAGGAGATAGATAGTACGCACACCGTGAAGATGGAACGGGTGCTATTTAAAAAACCGCACAAAGTCAGCAGGAGAACCAAACAGGAACCAAAAATATAATATGCTCACAGGACCGCCTTCCGCTACACTAGTTCCAGATATCGTAATTTCGATCACCTTGTTGCGGGGTAACGGATATATGCTTCCGGCAGGAAGCAGTGCCTGCGGATTTTGCTGGCCGCTAAGGATTTGAAGAAGAACAGGAACCGTAGGTGGATGGAAAGTCACTCCGTTCATTTCAAAGAACAAAGTTTGGAAGTTCAAGTGCTCGATGAAGTTGATATTGACGTCCGCGCAACCGACACACTTGCCTCCGGGAACTTCAGCATCGTACTTGGCATGAAGATTGACTTCTTTCAACGGATTCCCAAGACTGATAGCAGTAGTGGGATCGCTATTGGGTGCGCCTGCATAGCGAAGAATGGCAGAGTTCCTCCCACCATCGAAACCCGGGAAACCACGAGCAGGGTTAGCCCGGATCCAGTAATTACTAACAGGTTTGTCCGCTTGCAGAATAACCGAGTAACGCTGACCAGCAAAAATCTCCAGTGAGTCTACCACAAGCTTCTCGGTGTACTCTCCATCGGCTTCTATGACGGTCAAGCTGTGACTGTCAACGGAGAACACAAAGGAGGTATCGCACGACATGGCGATAAGGCGGAATCGATACCGTTTGCCTTGCTGGACGTTGACGACGGCAAGAGGCACTGCAGGCCCCGTGGTGCCATTGATAGCGCGACCTCTACCATTGATGAGCGTAGACTTTGCTACCAAAGGTACGACAGGGTTGAACGTGGGGGCAGGCTCATGGTACCTATACCGATACGAGTAGTCGATCAACAAAGATTTGTAATGGACCGGGAAAGGACATACCAGTCCGCCAACGTAATGATCGTGCTCGCTAGTGAAAGTGAAGTCAGCCTGGCGCCACCAACAGTTGACATGTCACAAACCGTCATCAATGTCATAATCGTTCTGATATGGGTCGTTGGGATCGTAAATCACGAATGCCCCACGAAGGCCATCACAATATTGGGTTGCTGGATGCACGATCAACAAGACGAGCAGAAAGGAGCTCGAATTTTGGACTCACACAAGTGCGAGTGGTACCAATAAGTGCCCACTTGGGAGGCAACGGTGAAATCGTACAAGAAAGAGTGCTGAGGGGTGATTGGGCACTGAGTTATAAAAGCAGTTCCGTCAGCCCAGTTTGTTCCCTTCTGGAAGATACCGTGCCAATGCTACATGTCGCTGGTGAGATACCCGAGAAAGACAAAAGGACAAAAGCCCCAGGGTAAAAGAAACGTACAATACTTGTGCTTCGGTACATAGTTGGATCATTCAGATTATCAACGACATTGACCCTGAACCTCGCACCCTAACAGTTTCAAAAGTTTAAGAAGGGATGTGCATCTCTGAAAGTAAAGCAGACTCAACCTGTGCGCCCTTTGTCGCCCTGATAGGAGTTCCGGGATGAGTTCCACCAGCAAGAACTGCCCTGTTAGACGTGTTTCAGAAGAGATATATAGTTGGAAACGGTGGGACTACTGACGAGCGAGAAAAGCCATCAGGCGCAATAACCTTGTTTGAAATGTCGAGGTTAATGTCAACCGTAGAAGGAGGTAAGTTGCTTTTATCCCATGAGAGACCGGGCTGTGAAAGAGAGAGAAGTGTAAGAGCGACAGCTGTGACGAACATCGTAGACGATGGGGTCCCAGTCAATGAAGTTACTACGTACTCACCACGAGCTTTTATAAGACGAGGGCAATCCGCATTAGTCGAAAATAGCTCAGGCTGCTCATCGCTAGCTCGGGCATGAGATCGGGAAACTTTCAGGAGCTGTGTGATCGGAAACATGATCCTTGAACTATGCCCGCGAAGACCACTTACTCCGTGTATACATAGCACTTAACGCGAAAACAAGAAATCGACCCTATTAAAACCTAGGCCGTAATAGGCATACGGCAATCATCGTGAAAGAAGCAACAATGAATAGGTGAGGGGCAACAGAGAGGAGTCTTGCCGGCATAGCTTGAATACAACACTGTTGAAGCGTTGTCGAACACAGTGCTGCCAGTATCCAAGATTTTCTCTTGAGAATGAAATTTTTTTGACAGTAGTGAGGTTTTGGTTAGCCAGAGGACGCGACGAGGCGACGATCATTGTTGCCAGCCAGTGCACAGCATGGTTGTGCGGAGCAGAGTGTCGGAATCAAAAGACAACGGACTATATGACGTCAGCATTCACATCAATTCCCACGAGTCACATGCAAACTTTGCAGGCTGCAGCGGAAATGCCGCGCACGCGCATAAGCAGCCCTTGATGTAGAACCCGACCCCATGAGCAACAAGCCCAGGAACACTGTTCTTGAACCTGAGCACTCCACATGTTTTTTTTCAACACCACCCGAAATGTTGAAATTCGCGCAATTTTGTCTCACCGGCACTGACAAACAAATTGGGAGAGGGCTCGGGCAGGTTCAGCATATCCCCAAGATGTCTACCAATGCCACATGCCATGTAATCACGAGTCTCGCTCACCTTTACTAGACCTTAAACGGCTCAGCATACGCGAGGAGTGTTTGTAAGGTAATACATACAGTGCGCCGAGAACGAGTCTTAGAATCATAATCGAGACCGAAACTCTGCGCCCTAGGTCACCCGCTGCTGAGCGCCGATTCGATGGGCAGTTCACGTAATGGATAATTGAAGCCCAGAGTCAAAATGATCTCGAAGAATTCTGTCGGTGGAGCACTAACACCTTTTGGCTAGCATGGGTAGGAGTGTCTAAACTTGAGGCCGAGACAAGAATGTGCTCAACAGCGCACAGACACCTCAATATCATCATTACTATCATTAGTCGAAACCATCTCGCAGGTATTGATAGCCTTGACAGGGATTATCATATCAGCGTCCAGCCCTGCGCCGGTCGTAAATCTAGAAACGGAGGTTTAGCAACATCAGATGGTTTCCACATTTTCATTTTTCTGCTCACCTTACCATTTCATGTGGACGAACTGAATCCACAAATTTTTTCTTCCCAAGGACTCATATAAGCGACGCAATACTCGAGAGGCCGCTCGCCGGGAGTGTTCACCAGATATACGAAAACGATCCAAGATACCTTTCATCGTAAGCTGAGCTTGCGTGAGCAGAAATCCCTAGCTCCGCCACCACCACAAAGCACCAGCTATTCCACTCCAGATTCTTCTCGATCTCAAGACTGGACCAAACCCCAGCTTCGGGCATGGAGGTGATTTGTCACAAATACGTGTCTAACCGCAGAACCAACCCTTGAAAAAAAAATGCGCTCAAGACAAGACACTTCGCTAAGAGAAACAGGCCATGTGTGAAAGCTGAAAGCTGAATTATGGCCGGCGGGATTACCTCTTGCCCAGGGGTCTGGGTAGACATTTAAAGGCACAAGAGAGAGCGGGAAACAGACTCTTGTTGCGCACTACGACCCGGTTGAACGAAAAGTACTATTTATTTTCCTCTTTTCTTCTTTCTTTCTGTCTTTTTGATCTACGAACGCTTTAACCCTCGCTGGCGTATCGTCGGAACAATCATGGATTTTGGCCCAAGCTTGACGGGGGCAAAGCTCGTGAATATGAATCGAATGAGGGCTGTGCTTACGTTTATACCTCCGCGGCTTTCAACGTCTTCATCATCACTTAATTGATATAGAGCCATAGAGAACAATGTGTGTTACTAGTGTCTTGGACACCACGTTAACTCCAGTATACGTCTACTAGAGGGCGTTAATCTAATGCTGAAACAGCGTCTTTCATCACTCGGCACAAGGCGCTGTGCCAAGCATCAAAAAACCATCGACCTCACGTATTCATATGTCTTTGATGTTCTTCCATGAAGATTTTCGTGACAAGAAAATTTCTTCGAGTCCCTCAATCCCCGAGAAGGCATCCAGGTAGAGCTCTATCTGCGAAGGAGTGAAAGTTCGAGATCAAGTCCGGTAGCATCTATTTTTAGATCATCATCGATCACCGCGCGGATACGATGATCGCACTCCGCACTTGTCGCGCACGGATTATGATAGGTCTCAATATCGGATGCTGTACATGGGGTCATACGACAAGCCTTCTATATCGACCTCGAGTAATCGGTTGTATCCTTTAGTGTGCTAAGTTATGGACTTGTAGCAATGCGCCAGTAAGGCCACGGGGCGAGGGCTGGAGAACGACTTCGGACAGAATTATCATTATCTCCGATTTGTTGAAATCCTTCTAATCCCCTTTTGTATTCAAGCTTAATTCTCAGGTAAATTTTCTGCCAAGTGTACTTGGGTACGAAACTTACAGAGTTTGATATGTCCCTATCGATTCCCGAAATTACACCTAGATGGTAGCACGAAAGCATATGGGCACGGTTTTTTGAGATGGAAGAGTGATGCTGTTGATTGTGGCCGATAGAAGAGGTGTCAGCGGTCTATCGGTGCACAATGACTGTTTCCTGTGCGGTCTTTATAATTCGATTCGGTATCAGAGACCGTGCCGTGGGCGTCCTCGTTTGAGCGCGTTCAAAAAAAAACGTCGACCTACGACTTTAAGATATTTGTGACATTGACAGACCAGGTTAAGTTAAGAAACCTAAATGGTTACCTGAAATGGCTGGCGTTGCTTAATGCTCTGGGCGCTGGATGCTTATTCCATGTTTATCACCATCGAAATTGCGTTATCTCCCGGTCTTCGCTGAGACCTGGTATAGGGAGGTAAGCGGGCCGACAACGCGTCCCAAGTTCAGTAAAAGTAGTTTTGACGCTAAAACTGTCGTGTTGTTGGGGAAGAAGAGAAAAGTGACAGGCTCAACAGTCAGATGGACAGCTGCCAATTATACATATCGTCATGGGGTAGATTGGGCGATACCAAAATTGAGTATAGTGTTACGCATCTGTTTCAGAGCCATTCAACGATACCAGATATAAGTTATTTTTTCGCTAGAAACCAGTTTAGACTCATGTGAGATCAAAGGTTTTGTGGTACTTTTTCCTTACACGCCAAGATTCATGTCTAGCACAATGGATAAATTGCTCAAATATCAAAGTGAGCCTTGGAAAAGAATAAGTGAAGAAATGGAAGAATAGAAACACGTCCCCCTGGAAAAGAGAGCAGACCCCGAATCTCAAGCAGATACTTGCGGAAGCTGTCAAAAAGACCTCCTCACCTTTTTAATCCCAGAAGTTCCAATCCGGAATCTTTCAAAGAATAGGCGAGTTGGGGACCGAAGATGCAATAAGCATGGACGGAAGCTGAATCTGATCGCCTACCAGAAACAACAATCTGTTTTGACCTCTGATGGCGGTACATAAGAGTTTGGTTGAGCCGCGAGAATTGCGCAGCGAACCGATGCCACTGCGGGGTTAAGCTACCGTTTCATAAGGATTTAATAGATCCACCAAAGCGAGCAAGTGTCTATCAGACAAAGGCTGTTCATTCCAAACCAAGTTCCTTAGCTGAGCTGTTGAAAATGTTACCAATCTTGTTGACCAAAGACCGGTCGGTAAAAGTTTGAGCAGCCACTCCAAAGATCCACGTGGAGGTAATAGCATGGCCGGGTAAAGAGCCGCCTCAGACGTTTCAGCATTCAATTACGACGGACGAGGATACACGAGCAAGGAATAGACAGTTCCTTGATCTGGCTAACAATTGGGTGGTCAGTGTCAAGAAAGCATTGAAGAGTAAGAGACATACTA
>JABCKL010008461.1:0-28267 GCA_018851305.1 Calocybe cyanea
AAGTTCAAAGAGAGGCGATCGGCACTGCAGCCTTACGAGGTCCAGGAAGATCAAGAGGTCTGTCACCTGTCATTTACATACTCTTTTAACTTATTTATCTATCGCAGGAAACAATATATCGCTTTGTGCGAGATTATGAAACGATCAAGGTTGAACAGGAAGTCCCTAACGAGTTTCTACTTGTGCTACACGATGGAGATCCTCCAGAGTCGTTTGAGGATCTTACCAACAATGTAGAGCGTAAGGCACCAAGGAGAGAACGGGGTGCCTACTACAAGAACATTGAACGAAAAATGACACTGAAGAAGAAGCGTGCAAATGTAAGCATTGCCCGACTCGGCAGAAACAGGATTCACAACTTATTTCCCTCTTAGATTTATGAACAGTACGATGATAAATGGGAGGTCATCCGAGTCACACATGCAGAAATGAGTAAGGAGGAGGAAGATGAACGAGAAGAAGCCTTGGCGGAGGTTGCAGACCCTATGTTCTTGATGGTGAGAGGTGACGCAGATGCTGATGGGGAGATCGACCCAGAAGAAGGCACGGTGCCCGGTGAAAATAGCTTCCTTGCCACATAAAATTCATTTGGTGGCTATTGCCTGATTGTTATCGTTATGCTGTTTTAATCGCTTTCGTCATGGGCCATTCACGGGAGAATCATAGTTGCATATTCTTCATAACGGCATTTTTACGACAGACAAACATGAGATACGCGCAGCGAAAGAAAAATGCAAGACGGGATCTATGCCTCTGTTAGTTCGCGCAATCGGCGGACGGTGCTATAGATTTAGATGATCAGAATATGGGGTAATAGGACATGAGCGTATCAACATGCCTTCGAACTGTAGCCGCAGCCGTCGTTGATACTGACCATGCTCCACCAGCAATGACCTTTTTGCACGACGAGCAATTCCAGATCCCAACTGACGATCTTTTAACGGAATCCTATAAACGGACGAAACAATTTATCTTTTTTTTCAACGATAACCGACTAAACTTCAATACATACCTTGCCACAAAATGTACATGTGTATCGGGCGTGCTGAGAAATTTCCATTTTTTTGACCTGCTTACGCAGGGAGGCACCGTAACGCTGACGTCGATTGTAAGCCAAAGCTGGCGTTAGCCAATTCACAGGTGTCCTGAAACTCACAGTACCATACTTTCCCGTAATTCCGACCTTCTTTGTGCGTTTTGTCTGCAGACAAAGTCAGATGAAGGCCTTCGGGAGTGCAAGGGTCGCTCTCACCATTTCGAAGAAAGTATACAATGTAAAAGCGGCGGCGTTGAAGATCTGGGCGATAATTTGATGTCTTGCGTGGGAATGGCCGGCTAGATGCCGAAAACTGTACAGTTAATACTCCAGCCACTACTGTACTGTAATTGTATAATTGTAAAGCCCAGAACCTCTTTACATTGCTAACCAGGTGCTAACGAGGAAGTAGGGTGAAAGGAGCTTTTGAATCGCAATGCGCACACATATTCTGTTGATATATCGTTCTTATGGTGCCCTTTTGTTCTTGTCTATCAAACCTCTGTCGTGCATTGTGAGATCCTGGGTTGTCTTCTGTCCGTTTTCTCCACTTCTTTTGGTGATATGGACTCGTTTCGACTCGAATAGCATATACGCAGGGAAAGCTGGCGAAAGCCCATAAGAATATGACTCCCCCGTCGACCAGTACCTGGCACTCACATAGAGTTGATTGGGAGCCATGGGTTGGTTGCTGCCCGCAGAGTTCCACACGACTGTATTGCGTGCAGGTGTGGGTCGATTGCCGAAAACAACCTTTACCCCTCATAATTGAGTCTGGCCTTACGTTCCATATCGAATAGTTGATAAACTACTATTACACGGATCGGTGACTACCTCGAGCACTAGTTATCAAGGATGTCGGCTTCCTCCAATCTGATTGCTTCAGCCTTCTCCGTATCAAACCTGGCTCTATACTCTTTCTTGTACAATGCATTCTCCGCAAGCAGGCCTTCCAAGCTAGGTGTCCACTTCAACTTGGAACATTGTTTTAGTAGCTTATCAATTGAAGGAGAAGAAAGCTCCCTAGGAGGCTCAAAGTCAATCAAGATGCGTTCCGAATTCGGCAGTCCAGCGAGTGCCTCCACGAGGCTGTCGGATGGTGGCAAAGCATCTCCTTCAAAATCGACTCGGACTACTTTCAATGTCTGGCTCTTGGCAGTGAGAAGCTTTTCCAGGGTGTTGACGGTGTTTTCATCCTTCTTGAGCCTGAACCGAATCTCTTCAAATGGGCTCGAAGAAGCGATGATGACCTCGAGCTGAGCCGAATTGAGCGCCTCGCTGAATATAGCTCCTTCAACAGCTCGAGGCCGCCCAATAACAGAAGTACTGCGGTGAGGTAGCCCTCACCGACTTCGGTGTAGTAAGTGAGCTCGAGGCGCTCCAACTTCGGGAGATTCCGAATGACCGTCCGAATTTGACCAACCTCCAGACAGGAAGTGAGACGGAATGTTGTGATCAATGTGAGATTTTGTGTAAGCTCGACGATCTTTTCGCCACTAATCATTGTCTCAGAGCCGATATCAAGAGGCTGGAGGGCAAATCCTAAACCCTGTGCGATGGTCTGCTAATACCAGTGAAAGTCATACAATCTCAGTGATTCGAGCTTCACGAAAGGCACATAGGCATCGGCAGGAATTCGTAAATCACCTACGTGAGGAGTGTAGGCATATTTTGCAAGGCAGAGATGCCGGAGATTAGGCAGGGATGAAAGAATCTTATACAACGATGCAGCCATAGTGGATGTGACGGGTTCATCTTTGTCTACATTATCACCCCGGTGGATAGTGAGATCGGTGGTTTTCGATGCGAGAACGGCGATCTTCTCGACTAGGCGTATGTTCCATCCGCCCTTGACAATCTGAATGCGAAGTCCTTTGACATCGCTCGTCCCATCAGAGAATGCCGCATGAAAAGCAAAGTTTACTTGCTTCCCGACGGTGTCTAGATCTCCAAATGGCTTGGGTCTGGGCTCGCTTGTAATGCCTTCAGTCGACAGTGAAAGACTTGTCATCGCTTCTGCGGCTAGAGCGGGGTCTACCGCCGCCATAAGAAAAAGCTCAAGATCAAGGGAAGCATCACTTGCCATTAAGCGCAGTATGGTTTTCTAGCAGCATTTTCTCTTCTTCAACTGAAGGATCGAGTATATCTAAGAAAAAACCAGCCTCCTTCCCAGGCGTTCTTTCGAGTTAGAGAGGGAGTGAGATATGTGAGGTCGGATACTGGTCGGATGTGTCGTGATCCGATAATCATATAATTCGTTTTCCTTTGTGGTTGCTGAATTTACTCCCTTCTATCATAACCTGTTTTGCAAAATCGCAGCTCGGCGATCACGTAATGGTCAATGATCATTGGGAGCTCAGCGGTGCAAGAGGACACGACCCAGTACTGTACTGTGTATATCTCCAGTGCACAATCATCTCAACGTAGAGTGCGTGGGAACACCAGATCATACTGACGAAAGTCACACGAGTCCTATTTTGGGGCTGAGGTATAATCAACGCCACATCAAATTTGACCAAGGTAAGCCATTGTGGCAACGAGCTACAGTCATTCAGAAAACTCCATGAACTCTACCAATCAATAACTGTACGCTCTATAAGTTGCAAACTCGAGGCCAATTAGCGTGGCATTGAACTGATTCGAGCCTGCATTCGCCGAGTTTAGACAGCATCTGGAAACAGGACGCTTTCATAAAATGGTCGACCCCCTCTGAAAATTTTCTGCGAATAAATCTACCAGACAGGGGTTCCGTTTTTCTGTCTGGTACGGTTTGCGCCACAACTCCCATGAGCCCATGCTTGGGAGCTTGCACCATTCTTACTCTCCCATTCGATTCCACTGTTTGGTCAGTTTACTGGATCAAGTGACTATGCGGCTAATAACCCTCAGTGCGTAACATTAGGCGTGGGCCTTTTACTCAAGAGTCCCGGTTGACTTAAATTGAAAATGAGTGATATTTAGAATGGGTATGGAATGTAGGTGGGAGGGAGTATTGGAAGAGCAAAAACAGCAAATGGTAGCTTAGTGAATTCAAGGTTCAGATCATAATATTCTATGAGGGTGTAATTGTAACATTGGTCACCATCTTCTCTCAGCGTCACCGCCGTAATTCTGGGGTAGCTGGCTGGTATCGATGATAGCCGAAAGGGCCTTCTTTAGATCGTTGTGACCAGTACCCACTACGCTCATCTTCGCTAACGTCGCCGCAGGAAGGAGGGGCTTAAAAAGCCAGAAGATCCAATTCAGGAAGAACGGGACATTGACAAAGAATTTCCGGTACTATGTAGCGAGTAATAAGAGTGACTCCTTGTGCATTTCAAAAGCAGTCTGCTCACCAGTAACTCTGGATAATGGCTATTAAAAATGTTGGACGCTTCGGAAGCGGCAGCTTTTGACTTGGCATCACGGCTTGTCATACTTACCCCGAGGTAGTCTGACAAACAGATTGATAATCGGTGGAGGGTGCAAATTGTGGACCTACCGTGAATTTGAACTGTCTGGTCGACTTCAGTAAAATCCAACATGGATATTGCTTTCTCGTGGAAAGCGACTCGCCACCTGGATCTCGTGTAAGCGTATCGTATGAAATAGTGACCTAAGCGCCTACTGAATAAATCTTTCCGTGTCTCTGAAGACCTCAGTTGTATTGCCGCCGTAGATGTTATACCTAACGTGATACCATTGTCAAGGGGTCAAAACCACTTCAATAACGAGACTTGACACTCACACAACAGGTCTGCCTCCTTTATCTTTCCCGTAAATATGACCAACGTTCCCGAATACATCTTGTGGAAATTCTTTCTTCATGACTTCGTCGATATTGATGGACCTACGCCACTTTAGAGTAGAGACGAGCATCTCGCGAGCATGAGAGACGTTGAGATTTCTAGCGGGTTATGTATAATAGCTGGAAGGAAAATAGTCTTGAAGTACCTTGCGCGTAGAAACTTCATTAACACGACACTGGCGCGTGGGTTTTGAGAGCCGCTCGGGTCGATAGTGACACCCCACAGCGTGATGGCCTGGTCCTTGGCCTTTGGGTCGTCAGGATTCCCGTCCGCTAGTATATCTGGGAGTTGAGCCTATAGTGAAATATAACGACATCACGATTGCGGACATTGGACGAATGAACCCACCCTGAATTCTTTCAAGGCCGTCCATTCTGCTTCAGTGAATTTCTTTGTCAAAAGGGTTTGTGGTTCTTCTTCATCTTGCTTCTTAAACTCTGTGGTATTCGGGCTCTGTGTAGCATCAGCGGTGGTAGTGCTAGTTGGTGGAGCTACGGAAGCAGTAGTGACTTCCGTAGTGCCTGGCGTCTCTTGGGAGGTAACAGCTGGGGTGGGTAAATGGGCCGAGGCCGTTTGAGTTGGTTCCATTGTGCTAGTCAAGGCAGCTTGTTCAGCTGCAGGTACTTGCCCTGGTTGGGGAGGAATCATGAAACCTGTCCAGTTTGAAGCTCCGACAAGTTATCGGCTTCGTCTCTTGTCACAGCCGCTTTCCCTGCTAGCCGTGTATACATTGACTGTATATCCATCGACGACCACGACTGCCCTAGCGTTATGCCTCACAAGTCCCCTATTCATGTTTTGGATACTCGAAATCAGTATCCCAAGGCTGTCAATAGTAGGGTCGATGATTCAGCATGGGCCCTAGATCAACGATTTTTCACTCATCCGAACGGCTTTGGAAAAAATGGCAAAAAATGGTGGAGATCCATAGCATCCGTACCGTTCATCTACTATTCGCGCTTCAGGTCGTCTCTTTCTGAGGACTGGGGCATCTGGACGAGCCGGTCTCGTTCACTGTCTCCGAAACCTTCTATCACCACACCACAGGCATCTTCGACTGCCAAGTTCATCTTCCTCTGCATCCTCTGGTATTCCACTTCCGCTCTATCGTCCAATACTGGCAAAGCAATCCTCACCCAGTTTCGCTACCCCATTACCCTAACCTTCATCCAGTTTGGTTTCGTTGCCGTTTATTGCCTCCTCCTGATGACGCCACTTGTCCGCTTCTCAAAATTTCGTCCGCCTACAAGAGCGATCATACGGAATACGTTGCCAATGGGCATGTTTCAAGTTTTTGGTCATATGTTTTCCAGTATGGCAATCTCGCGGATACCTGTCAGCACCGTCCACACCATCAAGGTACGATTTTATGCAGCTTGTTATTCCATATTGTCCATGGCTCAATGTTATCATAGGCCCTGTCTCCCCTCTTTACAGTAGCAGCGTATGCTCTTCTATTTGGTGTCGGCTATTCTAGCAAAACATATATATCACTCCTACCCCTCACAATCGGAGTCATGTTGGCATGTTCCTTTGACGTGTCGGCATCTAACGCAGTGGGCCTACTGTGTGCTTTCGGATCAGCTCTCATTTTTGTGAGCTCAAACATCTTTTTTAAGAAGATTATGCCATCGAACGGAGGAGGGTCCTTAACACAATCCACACCAAAGCTCGATAAGATCAACCTCCTCCTGTACTCAGCAAGTATGGCTTTCTTCCTGATGATACCTCTCTGGATATACTACGACGTCCCGTTGCTTTATTTTGCTGCTGCGAATCCAAATCATATAACTCATCCCAAAGGCGGCCATGAGACACCGCACTCCGTCACCTACTATTTCATCATGAATGGCACGGTCAACTTCGCCCAAAACATAATTGCCTTTGTAATTTTATCATCCACGTCCCCGGTCACGTATTCCATTGCCTCTCTCATAAAACGTGTGGCCGTAATCTGCATCGCCATTATCTGGTTCAACCAACGAGTGCACCTCATTCAAGCGTTTGGAATTCTCATGACTTTTACGGGTCTCTACATGTACAACAACGCCAAGTCGGATGTCGAGCAAGGCGAGAAGAAGATGAGACGAGTGGAAGCCGCGCGGGACCTCATGCTACCAACAACGCAGTCCGATTCCCGGCTGATGATTGGTTCCGATTATCCTCCGGAGTTTGTACAAGCGGAAACTACGAGCACGGATCTCCCGTCAGCGAAAGGCCGTCCTAGAAGCGCCACGTCAGCAACAACCCATGCGTTCCCCCATCCTCAGGTGCCTGCGCATGCTCAATCTTCTCACAACCTCTACATACAAACCACTTCACCTGTGACTTACAAGAATCCCTCCACGATCAAAGATGCATATAAACATTCTCCAGTAGATTCTTACCCGTCTCCGCCACCCTCTATCGACTCACCGCCATCGGATAGCGTCCCTCTTCCTGGCTTGGATAACGTTTGGATGAGGAAGACATATGCCGCGCCCGCCATAGCTGTTTCTTGACAATTTACGGTGCTTAGGAACTTTTGCCCCCTCACGTACTCTACTGTGCACACCATCTAACTTTGATTAGTAAAAAGATTCACCACTACCACTATTAGAGTCTCACACTGTACATAGTTCTGCTGTAACTTATCATTTTTTTGGCACACGGTTGTGCCAGTTCTTATTTAGTTTTCCCTGATAATGAGGCATTAGAAGTGCGCTTCAAGTTTGATGACCAGCTGGAAACGTTAAGGAGAGGTCCCAAGTAACTTTGGAAATATCTTGAGATCCATGCCTGCACTTGGCTCGCTGGGTGTATATCATACGAGTCCATCGACATCCTCAAGACGCTTCGAGCAGACTTCATCACAAAATGGTTCGTACGATCGAGTTATATTGTCCATAACACTGCCTCTGGCGGAATGTGCTGTATTCAAGCTTGCTAATTCCGTTGGATTGCCTCGCTTATTGCTGGATAAACTTTGGACACACATCTATGGCTTTTTTCTGAAACTGAGATGTTTTATTTTATAGGGCCGAGGACCTAAAAAGCACTTGAAAAGACTCGCTGCACCCTCATCATGGATGCTTGATAAACTTAGTGGAACCTACGTGCGTGCTGATTTTTAAAGCGAAAGCGCATTTGTGAAAGCAGATGATATTTCATTCTAGGCCCCTCGCCCTTCTCCTGGTCCTCATAAGCTTCGCGAATCACTGCCTCTCACAATATTTCTACGCAACCGACTGAAATATGCGCTGAACAACCGCGAAGTCACTGCTATTGTCAAGCAACGCTTGATCAAAATTGACGGCAAGGTCCGTACTGACGAGACCTTCCCCGCTGGTTTTATGGGTTCGCAGCTTATCTCACCAACTTTCTTGTACATCCTAATCCAAATTTCTCAGATGTCATAACTATCGAAAAATCTGGCGAACATTTCCGTCTCTTGTATGATGTCAAAGGTCGCTTCACTATTCACCGAATCACGCCCGAGGAAGCCAACTACAAGCTACTCAAGGTCCGCCGTGTAGCTGTCGGCGCCCGTGGTGTTCCTCACGTTGTCACTCATGACGGTCGTACCATCCGTTATCCTGATCCACTCATCCAAGTCAATGATACTGTCAAGTTTGACCTGGAGCAGAATAAGATTGTCGACTTCGTCAAATTCGACACCGGAAACATCGTCATGATCACTGGCGGGCGTAACATGGGCAGAGCAGGTGTCATTGTGCACAAGGAGAAACACATCGGAGGGTTTGACATTGTACATGTCAAAGATTCGTTGGATCGGACGTTTGCCACGCGGTATGTGCTCAGTTGTTGACCTTTTTTCTCGTTCTCAATCGTGCATAATCACTTGTGTATATAGGATTACAAACATTTTTGTCGTTGGTGAGGGAATCAAGCCGTGGATATCTTTACCGAAGGGTAAGGGCACGAAACTTACCATTTCCGAGGAGCGGGATGTAAGGAGAAAACAGAGGGCCAACGAGCAGTAGATATATTACCGTCTATTCCTTTTGCATTATGATAAGCTTTGTATGCCCACGAAGTATGCCATAAAGAGCCCAACATGTCAGAAGTTTATCTTCGATCTCAGTGCAGTGGCACAAATCGCAAACTGCTGCTTTCTGAACTGCCATAGATAAAAATGTACATAACTTACGGATTTTCATGTAACGCTACTAATCTAACGCCCGAAGAGGGTTGTTCTTACCAGAACTCGATATCTCTATATGCTATAACGTCGTCTTTCGGTCTCTTTTTCCGCTCAGCCTCCCATCTTGCAACCCACTTGGCCATTTTTGCCCTGGAGCTCTCCCTTCCCACATTAACAGTCGCGATCATCTTTCCCCAGTTGAACGACATCGCAAAGCAGGTGAGTTCAAAAAAAGAGGAGTGCTCCGAATATGGAACTGGATAAAGTTGGCAAGATGGTGTTGAATTCCGCGCAGGTCGTAAGCTAGCATACGTAAATCCTTCATGTGGCTTCGTGATGATGGAAGACACAGACGGCATCAAGTCAGAACCCATGGGTGGGGTATATCTGGTAGGAATGAGTATGGGACAAGCGAAGATATGGATTAAGAGGTGACAAACGTCCAGCCCGTGGGTCTAAACCCTATAAACTTGGTGAAAAGACCCTTAAACCTTTCCGCATATATCTTTAGCTTGTCAGAGGTAATCATTCCTAGAGGGAGCAGGTGGACGCGTCCTTCCAACGGATTAGACGTCAGCAACGCGTCGAGCTCGGCGTCGGCTTGACACCGGAGGATCGCCGCCTTACGAGCATCACAGTAGACCTTGGTCTGTAATGCGTGAGCGATAGCTGCACAACACAAGTCATTATCGGTTATCAATCTCATGAACAAAGTAAGGTACCTTTGACAATTCTCTCCTTGCCGATAGAATAGGTTCTGATAATATCCTGGAGTCAAATTAACCCGGGAAACCCTAAGGACCGTACGCACCCAACAACAACAAGCACATTTTCCACCTTTTCACATTTTTGGCTTATTTTTTTGTCGGCAGATGCCATCCATGCATCCATAACAGAAGCCTTTTCTATCACAGGCTTGCCAGAGACAAGCTTGCGCGCAAGCTCTGCACATGCAGATATGACTAGCTGCTGAGGAGGGAATGTATACTACGGGGCAGATCCCGGTCACCTTGAGCGATTATGGTATTTAATCCGTTAGCATACCTTTGGATCTAGGTAGGTTGTATCAAGATACACGTGATCGATCCTCTTTCCTTTCACCGCCGGATGCAAGACATGCCGAGGAGATGCCCTGAAGTCGCCACAGTGAAGATATCGGAAGGTCTTTTTCGAACCTACAAATGGAGACTTAAAGGCGCTATCCCCGGCGTTCACAGTTTGTGGGCCTTCGAAGAAAAAAAGGGAGGACCCAGGGCAATGATTCGCTTCAATAAGGGTAACAAGGACACCCCCAGTGTCTGGAATCACGGTGGGGACATCATATGGGAGTGGATGAACCCATTTCTTGTCGACTGACAGCATATGAACGATGAGGTTCGCTGTACCTTCTGAACAATAAATGGGTCCACTCTTCCAATTCGACGCCAGATTGGTGTAGTGATCTGAGTGCGCGTGTCTGACAACCAAGCCTTAGCAAATAGATGGAATGCGCAGCGCGGGAGATGTTACGTCAAAAAATACGCCTTGATGCCTGGTATTGTGCCATACCGGAATGCATCTACAGCAATAGGCATACCCTGCAAGACTTTATAGAATGGCGCTTTGCGGCGATCGTATTTTGTTGATCGGAAATCGCGGTCCTCTGCGACGGACGCCTCTTTCCAAGCTTCGTTATCTTGATGGGATGTCATAAGTACAGAAAATGCATTCCCGTTAGAAACTTTCGAAAAATCTTTTGACCCATCTTTGCTTTCACATGCCACTATGCCCTCGGAATCGAGAAAAGTTTCATCTGAAGGTTCGGGATCAAGACAATTGTTGACGTGCTTTGCGAGCTCCTAAAAACCCATGAGGTGGTGACATTTATGGTACGCTCACATCTGCGTACCAGGCGAGAGAGATCGCTCAGTAACATGTCACAGGAAGGACATTTTGTAAGCTCGGCGGACTCTTGAGGCAGAATGGAAGAGGTGTCGGATGAACTCTGTCGGAATACGTGCTGGCCTTCATCTACCATGTGTATTGAGGCCAGCTCATCGTCCCCAGTTTCCCAATCGTTGACAGCCTCAGTCTGAAGGTCAAATTCAATCGCGAGCTCCTCTTCACTTGAAGAGGGATGGTGAAGATTTTCTGGGGACGCAGACGGCCGGGAAACTGATCCCGGTCCTGATGGGCCCTCCTGTTCCACCAGCAGCATTTGTCGTCCAAACATGGAAGTGCTCACGACAGGCTTACGGACTACAGGAGAGGCCTCTGTGATCGCGGCACTCTCATCCAAAAGTAGTGTGGGCGCTCCAAAATGTAAATGCGTGGGCTCTTGCTCAAAGTCTTCCAGAACAAGTGTAGAATTTGTGTTTGAACGAGTGATGACGGGACCGACTTGTGTCAATAACTTTGAGTCTCGCCTATTATGGAGCGGATTCTCTGAAACAGCTGAAGGAACGTTGTGCTGACTACGTTCAAAATCGCTAGGACCGCAGCGGCGCAGTCTTTTTGTCTCGATGATTTGAACGACTTCGGGCTCGGTGTCTGAATCAGAGTCGATGACTATGATGTTTTCTGGCGATATGTTCGCGCGCCGGTTCACTTTAGGAAGAGATTTTACCCGTGGTTTGGCACTCTGGATGTTGCCCTCCCCTGTACCGAAAAAGTCATGTAAAGTGACAGTAGATTGTTGTTTCCGTTTGGATGATGGCATGTGCTAAAGTCTCAGAGTTGAAAGTTCCGGCGACTGACTCTGCTGTGAGATAGAGTCAGGTGACCCGCACCTCCCAGAGCGGCCCTTGATCTTTCAGAATCTTTATATTCTTCTGTGAACCATTTCCTGTACCCTGTTCTAGTATTATGGCATGCTGCACCAACTCACTTGTTCTTTTCGAACGATCCTTACTTCTATGTCGGATAGACGTGTGAAGGTTACATTGAATCAAACTTCAGGACAAGGACCCTTCTGTGAATAGGTGTAATCTGAAATAGTCATGCCACACGTTGTTATATTCTCGGAGCTTCTCGCTTGACTCGCTCCATCCCCTCTTCAGGCAGGGTGATTTTCATCTAATTATCACTCATAACTTGTTGTGGCCAACTCGGAACTTGTCAACACACCTGTGAAGTGGTGTAATCTCAAATTAATCATTCGTTCGTCACCCCACGTTGTCCTGGGCTTTTCGGAGCTTATCGTCAGCTTTAGTCTTATAAGATGGTCATTCAGTCATTACCCGCTCTCCGTCGTGACCTTGCAAGACCTCGTCGCTTGAGCTCCTTGGTCTCTTTGATATCCAGATCTATGGCTTCTACAGGTGGCGCTGCCCATGTGGGAAGGCAAACAACTTCGATTCTTCATAGAACACCATGGACCCCCCCTGTAGCAATTGGCGCAGAAGGCATCTACATCGATCTTGAAGATGGTAGAAGGGTTCTCGATGCTGTTGGTGGGGCAGCGGTTACATGTGTTGGCAATAGCCACCCAAAAGTCATACAAGCGATCAAAGATCAGGCTGACAAGATGTCATGTATGTATTTTCATACGGTGATCGACTTTCACAGTATTATGGGGAAATTGGACAGCCACAACGTAAGAATTTCATCGGGCGGTACTTGTCGTACCATGGAAACTCCTTGGGAACTTTATCTGTTTCGTACCATCCTGCTCGACGTGCCCCGTACGCTCAGCATCTGGACACCACGAATTACCATCACGTCTCTCCTGCATATGCGAAGCGCTTTCAGAAAACCGATGAAACAGAGGAACAGTATGTCGAGCGCCTCAGGCAAGAGCTAGAGGACAAGTTCATCTCGTTAGGCCCGGAGACCGTTATCGCGTGTCAGTTCTTGATGCTGTTTTGCTGTTGTCTATAGGTAACGTCTACTACTCTGTCACAGTTGTCGCAGAAACTGTCGTTGGTGCTACACTGGGTGTCGTACCTGCTCCAAAAGGATACTTCAAAGGTCCCACCATATTTCGTGCTGTTTCTATTCTCGACCTTATCGCAGGTTCCCAGCTATGAAGTCTGTTTGCGACAAGTATGGGGCTTTGTTCATTCTTGATGAAGTCTGTTTTCCGTCGACCGTCCAGTGATGTTCAGCTAACGTTATCAATATCAGGTTATGAGTGGAATGGGCCGTCGGTGTCGTATCAAAATAGCAAAATAAATATGGCCTGATTATGCGCACTAGGCATGGGAACTCTGCATGGATGGGAGCCGTTTGGCGATGGCGCTGTTGTTGGTACCCCACTCGTCCCATAAAGCCTACACTGAAACGCTCGCATTAGCCTGATATACAAGCCGTTGCCAAAGGCCTCGGTGGCGGGTCAGTAATGAGGAACTTTCATATGGTCATTATTTCTAATGTAGCTTTTAGCTACGCCTCTATCGGGGCTGTCCTCATGTCCAAAAAGGTGGCCGATGGCATCCATGGTGGCTCAGGGTTTTGGAAACATGGCCACACCTATCAAGTATCGTGCCCTTTTTCTCTACTTTCGGCAGTGTCTTATTCTTCCGAAGGCACAGCCTCTTGCTTGTGCGACCTCCCTTGCTGTCCAAGAAGTGATCCAGTCCGAAAATCTCTTACAAAACATACGTGCCCAAGGGGCATACTTGGGTAAACAAAATCTAGTAACAATCATTTTAAAATAATATTAAAGAGCCTGCTGCACAGAATCTTTGTTAAAGAAAGGCCTCCAGAGCTCTGGTGCACTTGCAGCCCCTTATACGTTTGACATTCGTGGAGGCGGCGGCTTCTGGGGTATCGAGTTTGATTTTGATGAATCACCTCAAATTGATTTCAAAGGAAATCCATTTGCGATGCGCGTACAGGCACGCGCTCTAGAGAAGAACCTTGTTGTGATTGGTATGGTTGGGGGAGCTAATTTGGAAGGAACTAAAGGCAACCATATGATGCTGGCACCAGCATTTAACGTAACGAAGAGTGAAATTGAGAAGATAGCCGCGATTTTCGTTGAAAGTGTGGATGAAGTACTGAAAGAGTTAGGTGTAGCTAGTCATTAGGGCAAATTATGGGAATTTCCAGCATGTAATACAATTCACAAGTGGCTTGGTTTGTGCACGGCGTGCGAGTCAAGTGAGCTCAATTGGTGCCACCAGGCTTATATAAGGCCCGGCTCAAGTCACGTAGGAGGAACATTTTAGTATCCGCTCTCTCTCACCGGCTCGTCGTCTATAGTTTTTCTTTGGCCCTCAGAATCCGGATTCGATGGCTTTGGGCATGTGCTAAATGGACTTACAACCTATCCATCACCAGGAAGCCACAAGCAGTGCCAGTGCATCGAAAACAAACGGACAACACGCCTCTGGAGAAGCCCAGTCTCCGCCAACAGTTTCTACTGATTCCAAAGCCTTGCGTTCAAGTACGAGAGCTAAAGCCGCGAAAGAGAAATCTAAACCGAAAGGGAAAGCAAAGGACAACGAACGCGATTCTACAGCACAAGTAATCCAGTCTTCATCTTCAGCGGCAGATCCTGTCCCCCTCCGCACTACCCGTGCCTCCGCCCTTAAATCTAAGCGTCCTTCTGAAAATTCCTCAATCAAAGGAAAGCCAAAGGCAACCGATCCACTTGAAGAGTCTATCTCTCGCCCAAAACGGTAGCATGCCACCGATATCTTCTGTGCCCTGCAGCGCTAACGGAGAGTCTATTTTAGAATAAACCAAAGTACACCGACCGCCCCTACCCAGCCAAGCTCCAACGAGTCAGTGTCAGACCCTAAAGGGAAAAAGCGAGCACCCCCAGAACCCCTACTAGGTGAAGAAGATACCGCCGGGCCATCCTCTAAGCGTCCAAGAACGTCCTACTCCCTCCGATCCACTACACAATCCAAAATGCCCCGAAAGACTAGGCATGCCCTATCACTTTATTCTGTCTATTCCATACCTGATAAACATTTTTTCCTTCTTAAGATCTACCGCTAAGGATAAGTCAGTAGCGGTGAAGGCAAAAATTTCTGTTGCCAGCTCTTCCAGAGCCGGAGACGACGATATCGAAATGCTGGATGCAGCTTACAAGTCAGAACATGATGGGTGTGTTGACGAGAACGATGAGATAAGAGCTGATGAACTTCGCGAAGAGGATGGTGAAGAGAATGGGGGCGGTGATGGAGGGGATGAGGAAGCTGAAGCTGAGGGTGACCAAGCTATGTCATCCAGCGGAAATCCCCCCGACTCAGGAACTATCGACGCCTCAGCAGCAATGGCTATATTTGGTGATTACCGACAGTACGGGACATACATGCTGTCCCTCTCTTCTCGCCTGAAGACAATGCTAAATAATATCAAGCCTACGGCAGATCTAACAACTAGGCTGGTTACATTGCAGGATCTCAGCGAGCTACTCAGCATGAGTACCGAGGATACACTTGCATCGTTCCCAGTTGAACAGTTCGTTCGCGAACTAGTAAAAATACTGGGCGGTCACGGTGCAGATGACGATGATGACGAAGATGGTGATGAGGATAATTCTCCTCACGATGAGGACGCTGCACTTGCTGCTGCGTTAGCGATGAGCACCGGTACCACGTATCAGGGCGATGATAATCTCGAGGCTCAAGTACTTGCCTGTCGGTGTTTAGCAAACCTCATGGAGGCTCTCCCTGGGGTCGCTCACACTGTCGTATATCATGGCGCAATTCCAGTGCTTTGTAGCAAGCTGATAGAGATTTCTTATATTGACCTCGCTGAACAAACTCTAAGTGTGAGTGCACGAGATTACGGGACCTTTTTTCTATCTAGCACCACCTGATTGAGCACTTACCTAGACAATGGAGAAGATATCAGAAGAGTTTCCTAGCTCGATTGTGCGCGAGGGCGGACTCGCTGCCCTACTCAACTACCTCGATTTCTTTTCTATCGCGGTGCAGCGGACAGCTTTGCAGGCAGCTGCGAATTGTTGCAGAAATGTTTCAACAGAGCATTTTTCCATGATAAAAGGAGTTTGGCCAATAATCAGCAACTGCTTAACGTATTCCGATCAAAGACTCGTCGAATTTGCTTGCCTTTGCGTTATCAGGGTCATAGACTCCTATTTCCGTGCATCCACTGAGAATCTGGAGGCATTGGTTGACAAAGATCTGATTCGGGCGATCAACCAGCTTCTTCTCCCAGCGGGGGGTTCTCCCCTGATAGCGCCGAACACGTACACCTTGTTGTTACGAGCGTTGGCGACATCGGCTCGAGCTAGTCCTAAGATTACCGTGGCACTTTTGGAGGCGGATATTGTGGACACTCTTTACCAAATTCTTACTGGCGTCCTTCCTTCGGCCGTCGAGGATGGTACAGAACAAGGTGGCGCAATTGGTGGTCAAGGCCTTGGAGGTGGACTGGCCGATTTAACTGTCATGGAAAATTTGGCACATCGGCCCAAGGACCAAGTTGAAGAAGCTTTGAGCCTTATATCTGAGCTGATGCCGCCTCTACCTAAAGGTGATTTGTTTTCGAATCCTCGTCGTTGCCAGCTGACAATATGCAGATGGCGTCTTTGATCATAAGGGATATACCGAGAAGTCTCTAGCTCGAATGGTAAAGTCAAGAGCAAAAGCGGAGAGAGCGGCTGCCCGACAAGCTGCACAAGCCCCTCTTATAGCTGCCGGTTTAGTTGCACCACCCGCCGCACCATCCACTGACCCCATTGGAACCTCACGTACCGGGACATCAAACGTTCCCGAAGATTCAGCAGCGGCTGCTTCAAGACCTATAGCAGATCGAACGGAACTGCTACGCACGAAGGACGTCGTTGTTGGCCGATTTATGCGGCTCATAGTCCCTATTCTTATTGACGTTTATGCCGCGAGCGTGATTTCCCCAGTTAGAATCAAAACCTTGACAGGGCTCCTAAAGGCGGTCAGTTTCCTCGATGCAGACGGATTGAAACGAGTTTTCACGGTATACATCCTACACATGTTCATTCTTCCCCTATTCTGACCATGACCCCAGTTTGTACCTGTTGCAAGCTTTGCCTCGTCTATCCTTTCCTCCAAAGATCATCCATCCCTGGTTATTGGCGCTCTGCAACTGGTCGACTTGCTCCTAGCGAAGGTCCCTGCGATTTACAAGCCATCTTTTCGTAGAGAGGGGGTTTTTCATGAGATTGAAATGTTAGCGGCAAGGACCGTAACCTCGACTAAATTAAAAGAGAAAGAGAAGGATAAAGACAAAGATAAGGACAAGGACAAAGAGGTCTCCGAGCCTCCTGGGGACTCTGGAAGTGTATCTCCCACACCCCCAATCCCTGGGGCGGTTATTCCGGGCTTTAAAAAGCTTTCCTCTCTGTCTCTAGAACCTGAAGATGCTGTCACACTTCGGGCTCGCGTGATTCAATTCAAATTTCTGTCTGGGGACGCTAAGAACGATGAGGATCGCGCTTTTTCTACCCTCCGCTCACTAGTCCAGCGCATCTCTAAGGAAACCACCGACAAGAAACTTTCAGAAGCACTTCGAGAGCTTGCTGACCTCTTTGCATCACCACACACATCTGTATCTAGTTTTGAACTTCTTCAGAGCGGTGTTGTCGAGGGGTTACTGCAATGCGCCACTGATCAAAATCGCAGTCGTAGGCTTTCCTCCTTTTTTTGCGACCATACATCCTTATTATCCAAACAGCTGATCTCAAAAGGCGCCAAGAGCTCTTGTTAGACGCATTTGCTGGTCGTCGAACAAAATCTCCCAGCAGTCAATCACCCTTTGCCACCCTTGTCAAAAAACTCCAGGAGAGCCTTACCAGGATGGAAGCGTTTGACGTTGTCACAGTGTCCCAAGGCGCCGATGGTACGGTGCAACTCATGAATGGGCTACTTACAGATTTTTAAATATCTTTGTAGATTCTAAACGTAGTTCGCCTTCGCTATTGGCGCGCCAACTACGTCTTCGCCTCGTCGCCGGGGATGATCCTGAAATCCCTCGAAACCTTCACAACATTGTGGTTTCCATTCATGCGATCGCCACCTTCCAAGCGCTTCATGACTACCTTCGACCTCGCGTCGCTGGGCTTCTGAATAATGGCTCTCGCCTACATGGAATGCTAGCTGCTTTAGCTGCTTCTGGATTTGGCCCAGGTTCACGGCTTGGCTCTGGGAACGACACCCCACTCCCAAAGCTATCTGCCACCTCAAACGACGAGAACTCAGAACCAGCAACTTCAGGGGCACTTTCGGGATCTGTAATTGGCAGGCGGCGAAGCCAAAGGCTGAGTGCTAAAAAGGGCAACGCTGCTGGTGAAGCCACGACCATGGATACCGATTCGTCGATACCCGCCGTCGAGACATCAGAGAGTATTGTAACAAAAGAAAACTCTGAGGCCGGACCTTCCGCCTCGGAAGCAGCTAAAAGTGAAACGCTGGTGGATTCAGAAATCCAGGCCGACTTTACGGATGATGAAGAGATCGACGCAGATGTCTTTGACGACGAGGAAGTTGATCCAGATCAGTCGATCTCTGAGAAGACTGTCATGCTGTCAGTTGCTGAAGGTAGGTTCAACTCAAAATTCAACGAACGAAGAGCTGAAATCTTTTAGATGGCTCTAAAGTGGAAGCACAGACACCAGACGGGACTCGAGTTGCTACTCCAAATTCTTCAGCCCGGGATGGCCCGTCGACCTCTATCTCTCGACCATCAACAATTTCAAAGGCTTCATATGCTGCAGCTCTTAAGACAAAACCGACTGATTGGCACCTGGAATTTTCAATGGATGACCACATTCTACCTTTGGATCTCACCATATATGGCGCAATTCATCAGCACGAAATGCGTAAGAAATCCGGGACAGTCCCCCACAGTATGATTTGGCAAGGGGTCTACACAATAAAGTTCAAGAAGGTACCAGGTCCAGCTCCTCTCAGCGATTGTGAGTAGCTTTCATACGTCATCACGCTTATCTACATTGTATTCCCTACTTCCAGCTCGAACAGATGGCGTTGAAAGCAGTATAAAATATCGGTCATCAAGTCCTAGCCTTTCATCACTCCCAGACGATACAGCTCATACAAAGATATTACGCCTACTCCGAGTCCTGCATCAGTTAAATACCCTGGAAGCCGAACGCTCTGTTTTCTCAGGAGAGAGGCGAAGCCTACCAGAGTCGGCATTCGTTAACAACAAAATGACAGCGAAGCTAACACGGCAGCTGGAGGAGCCCATGATTGTTGCCAGGTACGCGCCAGCCAATGTGAAGCATTTCATCTCTGACTCATTCTACAGTTCCTGTCTACCCGACTGGGCCTTGGACTTGCCGCAGCATTTCCCTTTCATCTTTCCGTTCGCTACCCGCTATAATTTCCTCCAATCTACGTCATTTGGATATGCTCGTCTAATCTTGAAATGGCAAAGCCAACAAAATCGTGCGCAGGATAACTCAAGGAGGGACGAAGGCATCGGTTTTCTTGGACGGTTACAAAGACAGAAAGTGCGAATTTCTCGAAAGCATATTTTAGAGTCAGCAGTCAAAGTCTTTGAACTTTATGGGTCTTCGTCGTCAATCCTAGAAGTCGAGTATTTCGAAGAGGTTGGTACTGGCTTAGGTCCGACTTTAGAGTTCTACTCTCTAGTCTCAAGGGAGTTCGCGCGAAAAGACCTAAAGATATGGAGAGATGCAGATCCCGGAAGCGCAAGTTCCTATGTTGGCCATCCAACCGGCTTATACCCGGCTCCGCTCAGTCCAGAAGATGTTGCCAGTGATGGGGGACAGTAAGACCTTTTTTTAAGGTACATCAACCAATGTTCATTCATTTTGTAGGAAAAGGACACATCTCTTACGAGTGATTGGTCAATTCGTCGCAAAAGCGATGCTTGATTCACGGATTATTGACTTGACACTGAACAAAATTTTTCTTAAGCTAATTCTTGGCGAGGAAGTTCCCCTAACAATTGCTTCTTTGAAGGCAGGTTAAACGCTCCATCGGATCATCAACGGTGGCTTAATTTCATCTATAGCTGGTTGATATTGGCCTTGCAATGTCCTTGGAAAAGATACAGAATATTGTAAATGCTAAAAACTCGCCTTCGAAGGACAAGGTATTTTGAGAGAATTAACGGTTGGCCTATGATCTGACACAGATGTTCTCAGCTTTTGCGAAAAATGGACTCTACCTCCATAGAGGACCTAGCCCTGGACTTCACAGTTCCTGGTTATGACATCGAATTGAAGGTAAAAAGACTCGCTACAGACACCAGTAACAGTAGGCTAACGTTGCACAGCCTAATGGAAGAGACACTTCAGTGACAATGGACAATGTTGACGAATACATCCTTCTTGTCCTGGATGCTATACTGGGGAAAGGCGCTGAGATACAAGCCAAAGCATTTAGGGAAGGATTTTCCAAGGTATTTCCCGTTACGGATCTTCAAGCCTTCTCTGCGGACGAGCTAGTAATGCTGTTTGGCAACTCTGAGGAAGACTGGAGTCTTGAAAGTGAGCACCGTTTCTTTGCCTATATATCTGGGGCTAAATTTTGTTTGGTAGCCCTTTCGGAAGCCATAAAAGCTGATCATGGGTTCAACGTCGAAAGTCGAGCTATCCGCGACCTTGTGGAAGTTATCTCAGGCTTTGATCTTCCTACCCGCCGTGCTTTCTTGCAGTTTATTACTGGTAGTCCCAAGCTGCCCATTGGCGGTAAATGATTGTCTTCTCAACACTTAGAAAAAAGGCGTTGACATGCTCGATTGACCTAGGTTTCCGTGGCTTGAACCCCCCTTTGACCGTTGTACGTAAACCTCATGAGACACCTCTGACGGCGGACGACTACCTTCCTAGTGTGATGACATGTGTGAACTACCTCAAGTTGCCGGAGTATAGCTCGAAGGAAGTAATGAAACAGAAGATTCAGGTCGCTGTTCAGGAAGGAGTTGGTAGTTTCCATCTATCATGATCGCATATTGTACTACTATCCACCTTTTGTTCCATCCTGTTTGTGTTTTTGACAGTGTTTAGTAATAGAAATAGCAAAGGAATAAAACAAAATAGAACTCTGTAGCACTTTTGACAATTATATTATCTGACTTTGATGAGATTCTGAACGCGCTGACCAAGCATAAAATGATCTTAATAATAATAATGTCAGTCCTTGTTCTTGTTCTCGTCTCGTGCAGCCATGTCAAAACACCATCCGGGTCAGCAACCCCCTTCCACTCACGATCACAATACTGAATATCCTCTATAGACTTGATCATGTGTAGGCGCCAGCCAGGCATCGGTACATTCGACATCAATTCGATTATTAAAGACACCTAACCGATTCTCTTGCTGTAGCCATCGGCCGCCTTTGCGAGAAATGTGATGGCAAGTGGTACGATCCAGTCATTCCTTTTACCACCTCCGATTGCTTGAACCCTTCTTTTTGTAGTCCTGTATGTGATTCTTACGTGAGGCCTGAAACCCTGGTGCGCATTTGTGACGAGTGTAATTTTGGAACCTATGGAGGCCGCTGTATCATCTGCGGTTCTCCAGGTGCGTTACCTTTCTCACTGCTTCTACTGACTAGTGACGTTTGTAACAGGTATTTCGGATGCTTATTATTGCGCGGAATGTACTCGGCTTGAAAAGGACCGTGACGGTTGCCCGAAGATTGTCAATCTCGGTGCAAGTAGGACCGATTTGTTCTACGAGCGGCGGCGCCTAGGTGCGTCCTCAGCCTGTCTATACAACGGCTGATGCTGAATAATTTATCTCAGGTTTTAAGAAAGGATAGTTGCTGGTTACTGGGCCGTTCATCCAGTGGTTATACTTAAACCCCAAGAGACATTTTTCACGGCGAAAGTTTGCTCTATCAGTAGAATGGCATGCATTTCCTCCTATACCTCCTCGGAGTTTGGCATGACGGTAGTGACGAGAAGTGCCAGCTACTGTCCACAACAAAAATGATGTCTTGTAGTCGTGAATCTTCGCTATATCGCATTATCCGTCTCCTGTTCTACAAACTCCCCAATTCCCAAATATCATATACATAAAGTGCTGTACTGTATATACTCTGAAAAATTGAATTGGGTGACCAAGCACTGTTAGCTATCTCAATCATCGATGCACCTGAGGGGGCGCCTTGGCCGAGGAATCTTTGCTTTGAATGTCTATAGCTATGTCAAAGCACCATCTAGGTCAGTCATACCTTCCATCATAAAATAGGTCAAAGTTTCTCTTCTGACTGTCTCGAAGACCTGATTGTGTGTAGGCGCCAACCAGGCATCGATATGTTCATATTCCAATGATACAAAGATTTACCCAACTAGCTTTCGTACAGCCATCGGCCGCCTCTCTGAGAAGGACGATCGAACCGGTCTGTTTTAGTTACAGTAACCCTTTTAAACTGGCGGCTGAGCCGTTTCCCCGTGCGATTCCTACGTCAGGCCCGAGACTTTGGTACGCATTTGTGATGAATGTAATTTCGGAACTTATGGAGGCAAATGTATAATTTGTGGTTCCCCAGGTGCGTCACCTTTACTTTCCGTTACATCGTCTAACGAACAATTGATAGGTATATATTACTGTGCGGAATGCACGCGGTTGGGGAAGGATCGTGACGGTTGCCCAAAAACCTGTTCTATGAACGGCGTCGTTTAGGTTTGTCTTCACTCCAATTACTCCATTCGCTCACGACTAACTGCAGCAGGCTTCAAGAAAGCATGATATTGGCCCTAAATTTATCCAGATCGATGATATATGCATTTTTCTCCTGTGCGCAAGTGCATCGCTAACGATATATCGGGTACGGAATGACTGGGGGGCCACTTAGATCCAAACTCTCCACATTAGTGAAAGTCCTAGCCCCAATCAGTGATTATTCGCGCGAAGCTAGACCGAAGCTTACTTTAACCTATCCATATCAACCTATGTCAACGATGATGAGTCATAAACCTTGTATCTAGTAAGAAGGATTTACCGGTGACTTGAAGACCAGAAAAACGTGCGTGTCGTCATGAGTGTCGACTTCTTGGCATGTGTCACAAAGGTCCCGCGCGCAGTAGGCACACCGAAACCATGCACCTATAATGATGGATAGGCATAAATCACACAAGGCAGATTGGTGTTTGACATCGGCGAGATACGCTAGTTAAGCAAAGACATAGGTAATCAACACAGGGCGTAGCAGCAAGTTACATACCTGTTGGATCAGCTAAGTTGAAGACGGGAGGACCAACGGGAACCCGGTATCTACACGACGTAAGTCGGCGCCCGCAAAAATAGAACATGACATACAATGGTGGCGCTATAGGATACGGTGATGATATTTGGCGCTGGACTGGTCGAGGTAGCTTGAAGAAAAAATGGGTGGGATCGTGCACCATATAAGATTGAGTTTCACAACTCTCGCACTAGGACTTCCTTTCAACAATCGACACGATGATATGCCACGCTACGACCTACCAGATTGTAGGCGTTTGGAGAAGATGAACAGTTGGCGCACTGGTATCGAACCCCGATGATCGACTAAAAGAATATTAGCAGATATCCAGCCTGTAAAAGGGAGTCCAACCTGCACACAGCTGCTGCACGATATATGGTGATCGTTCGGTGGCGTTTGGGGACGCCGTGTACCAGAGCCAACCACGGTGCGAGTATAAGACGACACAGAGCTTGGCTTCGATCTCAAGACGGGCAAACCAACGCTGGCCGCATCCCTACCTGTCCAAAGATTGATTGCCCTTCGGCTTGCATATTCAAGCTGGGATCATAGAACTGTGAATAAGCTTTAAGAACTTGGATAAACCAACGAACTTCTGGCGTCTCCAGAGGATACGGTATCTAGCGGGACTTAGCGATGGATATAGCTGCCTTTGTTCGAAGTTGGAAAACAGACCTTGATAAGAATGTGCGAAGAGTTATGCCCTCCGTCCGCCGAATCTAGATTGCCTGGGAGGCCCGCTGACTCGCAGTTTGCACAAATATTCACCGAGTCGCAGATTGCACAATGGAACAAAGCGCCGACAATATCAAGGAGACAGCTACATCGAGTTTCGTTAAATCGGTTGATCAGTCAGATCGAGAATGAGAAACTAACTGTGCACACTTGAAGCCTACATGTTGAAGAGCTGGGAAAGGTTTGATTGGCCAACCTAAACAAATGTATCTGGAATCAACTCACGCTGTTCTTCGTTGCGGCCGCCTGGTGAATGAGGAGTAAAATCCGGCTCGCTGTGTGAACGAAAACGCTTGTCCGGTACACTCAAGAAAGCATGTGAAGGATGGAGTTCGTGCACTCGGCTGAAAGCCTATGTAAGGGTCATCACCTACTGTTAGGATAGCGGGCCATACCTGTAGCATTGCCGACATAGAATAATATTAGGGCATGAAACACATTTATAGCGCTTGCGAAAGGCGGTGCCAGTGGCTTGACATGTCGAGCAGTCCAAGACCTGAGCATCGTCTTGTTCTAATGTTTTTCAGTCAAGCGTCTCATTACTTTGAATGGCAGTAGCCAACATACCAACATCTTCCCAACTGTTGAGCCAAAGCTTCTCCAGGAAAGCGTGCCTGAATTGGCCTTTTTTTGGTGCCGTTCGTCGTCTACGAGAAGCATCTTCGGGCGACGTAGGGGGCGGGATAGCAGATGTACCCGAGGCAAGACCAGCTTCTATCGCATGATGAACTCCGGCAGATTCTAAACAACCAGAGCATAGCTCATAACCACCCAATGAAGGTATGCCAGGGACTGCGATATTGGAACTGGATGGGGCTGATGGAACTGGTTTGTAGCGGGACGAGTGAAATTCCGAGTTTTCGACTAGGGTCTGCGCGGAGTAAGACGTGACTGGCGATGATGAGAGGGGATGATGAAAGGCAGGCTGGGGATGGGAATGGGGCTGAGGTGGGTATCGAAAATCGGAGTGTCCACGTTCCCTGCCTTTCCCTTTCAGCATGGCATCCTTGTTTACTGGATATTTCTCTCCGCAAGTGGAACATACATAACGCAAGGAATCAAGCAATGCCCCACACTCTGAGCAGTCTGTGAGACTTCCTTCAGGTGGGGCAGTGGGTGGTAGAAACTGAAGTAGTTCCTTGTCGATGACCGGATGCAGATGGCTACCTTGACTTTGTGAATAGATATCCCGCGATGGTAAAGGATCAGAGTTGTGTGTAGGAAAAGAAGGAACAGAAAGAGACGATTTTACCGCGCGAGAATCCTGAGAGCGAATCTGCTGGGAGGCGAGCCAGTTGAGATGCATGGATGTAGGTCGCGGCCGTCCGCCGTCGAAAGAAGGTCTAGAAGGCGCACTAAGGCTATCGTCGTTGCCAAGTTCCTGGGCTTGGGAAGTAGAAGAGCCCGCGGATTTGTAAGAATAGTAATATTTTCCATGGGGGTCCCGTTCTAATGCGAGGTCGCCGCCAAAGTCTTCCTCCACCTGGTGGGCTAAAGATAAATCATCTGATACCGATGGCTCTGGCAGCACTCCAAGCATGGAGCGTATCGTTCTCTCGTTTTGATCCTTTAGCCACGCTACACCGCGATCATCCTTTCCCAGAGAGGTGCAATCCAAACTCGAATGATCATCGCGAATTTCTTCTTGAAGCTTTAAACGTTCGAAAACGGCAGAAGGGTCTTTCGACGCAGCGCTGTGGTTGTTGACTTCATATTGGTCTGAGAAAGGATCTGCTGCATGGCTAGTGCCATTAACAACTGCAAAAGACCCTCCTTTCGTCTGAGAAGGATTATTAGATACCACCGTAAAGCGTTCAGATCCTCCGAGAGTGTCAGCTTGAGTGGTTTGGCCCCGTGCGAGACTTCCTGCAGCGGGAATTCTGGGAGAGCTTGTCAATGGCCCATTGTTATCTCTTGAGCTGACTGTCACGGAATCATCGTCTAGGCCGGCGGATGATGAGGGAGGGAACGAGAAAGATTGTTGACTTCCGTTCCGGCCCCTATATTCATCTAAGCTAATCAATGACGATGTATCTGAGAGCCGTCCATCGAAATCGATCGTTATATGGACTCTCAACGTGATTCTGCGGCTTCCGAAGCTACGGCCTGACAAGATAGAAGCTGCTGAAGATAAAGGTGCATCATCTCCTGCTTGGAAGTAGCCAATAGCTTCGGTCAGGTCTGAGTCCGTGCCAATAGTCGTAGTCTCTCCATCGTCATCTTTGTAGGCAATCGCAAAGGATTTAGAAGACAGTGAATAACATTGCTCGACCTGAATGGCTTGTAAATCAACGAAAATCAACCCGATGCAGAGCGCACTTTACGTCTCAGGACTTCATACGTGCAGTTACGAGCAGAAGAGAATGTGATTTTCTTGTTCCAAGTGTCTAAGGAACATTTTACGACTAGGGGTCTATCTGGTCGGTTAAACATTGGGGTTGTGAAAGCCAGATAATGATTTGTGTCCAAGTCAGCAACAGCTCTGCTTATTCCGCAGTCACTTCACAGCTATTTTTGTTCTCAGCGCCTAACTGCCGCCAACTCTCGCCCCAATCCGCGTCGACACCCAAGCATGGCGCCAGAGAGCGAAATAATCCGGCCAGCAGGTATTTTTATAACAATCGATTATTACGTCCTCTGATGAAGCAGCAGGTTTATTTGAGCAATATCATATCACGCGCTGCTCGCTGGGTTTCGATTCCTGTGTCATTAGTGCTGCACAATACATATCACATAAGAATGCAGATCTGGACCGGACAACGCTATTTTGTGGCCTTCGTAAAGTAATAGAGTCTCACCCCGCGCTCGGTGTTGGTCTAGTCGGCAATTCACCCAACAAGGCGTCCTTTAAACGCCTCAAGGAGATTTTCCTCCCAGAAGTCGTGGAATTCTTGGATAGTCATAACTTGCAGGCTGTAATTGAGCAGCAATTGATGGTGGTGTTTACTACCGCTCCCCCGACACTTCCTCTTTGGCGTCTTGTCGTTCTGAAGGACAACACTCTTTGTTTTGCCTGGCACCACTGTATCGGCGATGGCATTAGTGGTCTGGCATTTCATCGCGCTTTATTGTCTGAACTTCAGAAGGCTGGGGATGAAAAGGCTGTAATAAATGACATTGTGACGCCTTCAACAGGTGCACTGATCCCTGCTATTGAAAACGTGGTGAATGTCACCCCCTCATGGCGTAAAGTCATTCCGGAAGTTTTTAGACTTCTAGCTCCTGTTGCTTGGACCCGCGCTGCATCGGCATGGACTGGCAAATTGGTGAATGACGATAAATCGCTTGAGACCCGCGTCCGGTTTGTCGAAATCCCACCTGACGATGCTGCAGCTCTTCTGGCTATATGTCGATCTCACAAGGCAACCGTGACTTCTGCATTCCACTCTTTGGCGATAGCAGTCCTCTCTAACCTCGTCTCCACGAAAAAATATACTACGATATCATCGAACGTGCCAATCTCCCTTCGAAGCATTGCTGGCGTATCCAACGATGTTTTTTGCGATTATGTATCGACGCTACATACCTATCCGCGTCTCACTTCAACTTTCTCTTGGAGTAAAGCATCCCACTATGCTTCTCGTATCAAGTCTTACAGAGTAAAGTCCGCGCAGGAACTTGGGATGCTCAGATTTCTGTTCGGAGATTACGCGTCTTTCTTTAGAGGAATGGTAGGAAAGAAGAGAGGAGGGACGTTAGAAATATCTAACGTCGGCCACTTCGACGTCCCCAGCACCGAGAAGAAAGCATCTCTTTGGAGCATTGGACGCATGGTCTTTGCGCAATGTGATGCGGTGGTAGGGCCAGCCTTAAAGGTGAATGTCGTTGGCGACCCTCTAGGCGGAATAAACCTTGCGGTGATGTGGGGAACCGGGGTCATCGCAGATTCACTTGGGGAGGAATTTGTACTCAAGTTCAGAGATGGTATCAAGAAACTTCTGATCACCAACACCCAGAAAGTATTGATTACGTGAATGGGCGAGTTCTACATGCATCAGTATGTGATTTCACTCAAGCGATCACGCTCATTGATTCATGGCAGTCAGTCAATCACCAGTCATCAGCTCCGCGCAGCTGACATAGGACACAGCGGGCCATTAATGTACATCCAAATGTGATTGGGCTTGCGGTGACTATGTTTGGATGGTAGCACACCCATAAAATTTTGACTTGACATGTCTCTGTCAATTGTTCGACCGTTCGCCGAGCTATTTGCTGTAACGACCTCGTCTTTCTTCCAATGTCCCAAAACAATCTGCACTGAATCTTCCAAACAAGCTCAGGGAGATAGTAGGACGTGCAAAGTTTTAGGTGCAAGTCTGCTTCATCAGTTCAAGATATTGGGAAATCACTCTCTTTCAGTCCTTACACTCTCTATATCACAGACGAATCCACAACGCCTGTCATTAGGTACTGTTTCCTTAAGACTGGTACGGTATTGAATTAA
>JABCKL010008462.1:0-27899 GCA_018851305.1 Calocybe cyanea
GGCAGAGCAGCCACTCCCAGCTAAAAGAGCAAAGAAAAAAAAGAAAATTGAAAGTGGCAGAGTATATTCACGCGACACGTCGTAACAATGGCTGTAGCTGCTGACAAAGTTTACGTAATTTCCTTTCCCCGGATAGAGCAGAGCTCTGGTCACCTGACCCCACGTCGCCATTATAGAATGATTGTTTGCTTGCCAAACAAACACCGAAGGTGATAAGATAACGAACACGTGAAGAGCGCAGGTCGCGGGTGGTTCAAGGAGCCTGGTCACGCATCATAATTGTCGCGTAATTTCGCCGTATTTACATCTATTTTTGATCCTGTCTGTCACTTGTCTCCACACAATGCCGAGCACCAGTGTCCTAGCTTTACCTTCAACCCCGTCTCCTTCACGGTTACGTTCTCCTAAGGACCTCAACTACCTTCCTATGAACTCTTCACCACTTGCTACACCTCGTACCCCAGTAACAGCGCGACGGCGTGCAAGTCATCCTTCCCGAACTCCGCATACACCTTTACCTTCACATTCACGAATTTATCCGTCACCACGTATAATTAATTCTAGTGGTGGCTCCGTGTTCGCAAGTGGCAGTTCAAATTCGACCCCTGTTTCTGAGGACCCCCGCAAAAATTTCTTGAGGGACAAGTTTAAAGCTAGATGTATCGAAAGAGCAGCAAAAGCGCGTCAGATGGCTATCCAAGGGAAGAGAAGATACACTGGTCAAGAAAGCAGCGATGGTTTTGACGAGACGATGGATGATGACGAAGACGAGGACGATGATGATGTTATGCGGGAAGAGGTTCGTGTTTCTGGACGTATGTGCGCAAAATGCCATATTGAGGTTGTTTCTATAGCTATTTCGCCGAATCGTGGCAGACCAAAAGCGTAGAGCACAACATGAATTCCGGGTGTCATACGCTCGTAGCGTCGCCTCTTCCGACCTTGATTTGGAACATGTCCTTGAATGGGAACAGGAGCTCACAGGTCAGTGCGTTTTGCTCGGTGTCTGTCGTCAGATGCTCATCCAAATGAATTTTAGGCGAATCGCAGCCAGAAGATATACCTCTCCATCTGGATGATGATCAGCTCGAAGCATATGCGGAGGAGTACGCTTTTAATGCGGCCGTTGCTGACTTTGAAGATGTGCCTTACGATGAGTTGTTTGGCCTTGAAGACGAGGAAGGCTTGGAGCCACCTCCACCACATCGACCAGAGGATGTGGAGATGGCATCATAGACCATTTTCGAAGAGGTGAATCCAAATCTGGCGCATGGACCCTTTCTTAGTTGGTAGCCGTCAGTCGAAATGTATCTACGTTCCCACGAAGACGAATTCCCTTCGAATGGGGGAAGGACCTTGCGAGCCAAGGTGATTTTTCCCTCACCGTCTGTTGACATGAGAGTTGACATGGGAGTGATGTGACTTGATAGGACGTGTCAATATTTGAGCAGCTTTCAGGATGCATCGTAGGAAGTAGTTCTTTTCTGGACATGCCGCTTCTCTGCAATCTTTCCCGGCACAAACGGATGACTTGTGAATGGGATCAGGAACATCCCTGTGTGCGAAGTGATGCCTCCTCACGGTTTCTCGTCATGGGAGTGATGTAATTCAACAAGGCTTCTGATCATTACTCAAGACCAACTTCGAAAAGTTTGTAGAGCGGTCTTGGTACCCCGATATGAAACAAGGGCTTGAGCTTGTGCTTTACGATAATGACCAACTGTTCAGCAATCCAGTCTTGTCTGCGAAACACCCGTAGGAAACCATTTCGAGGTGAAACTTTTTTCTGTTAATTATTCTCTGTAGAAGTTCTCAAATATCATTGGTCAGGATGGACAATTTTTATCTTCCTGCTCCTCGCAGGCACACTATGGATCATTTATCCCCAAACCTCAATATTTCATATGGAAAGAGATGAACCGCTATCGTATAGTGAGGTCGACCAAGACGCCACAGAGCACCACTTTCCAGTGAAGAAATCCCCAGAACAGCTCAATTCTTGGGACACGGTTTACTACGTAAAAGGAGATCCGACAGATCGTTTCCAAGGCGAGTTAGCATAGTTTTATTCAATGAAAAGGAGGAACTGCTTACGAAACCAAAAAGACAATTTACTCAACGACGCATCTTATGTTACTACCTGGGCAAACGGAGGCTTCAGTGAGTTGCGAGTGCTCCTGTCGTTGGGCATATTCTAAAGTTTCCACTTTAGCAAATGAGTTTATTGGCTTGGTTGGTCATGGATGATTCGAGGCCACGACATTTTCGCTCACTTTATAGCTTTGACACCAGATCAACATGATTTATCTTGGGATTTTAACTGACAGAATACCGATTATCCCCCCGTTTACGCCTGACCACCATATATGTGGGTGTTTGTAACTCAGGACATTCTTTCCTTTAATTCATCTTTTTTGTGTAGCACAATCTGCGGGTCAACTCCCATTCGGAGAGATATTCAACCTGACTAGATTTCGACAACATTTGCGCAAGCCCATCCTAGAATGGTCCGACCTCAAGATCTTACCTCCCCGTGCATCCCTTGAGAGGCCCTCAACAGTTGAAGAAATCGGTTGCTGGTCTACTCGTAGCTTGCGCGCCCAGATAGAACCCGTTCAGGCACACAACCTACTCCACTACCTTGGCCTCGAGGTCTCATACACAAAACTCCCCCCCTACGTTCACGTCCCAGAATCCCTCGCCAACGAGCTACATGTAGGGTTGATACCGCTGGCGCAGAAGATATATCCGCAAAGCCCGATCAAGCATTTCGAAGATGACACTATTATGGCGCCGACACATGATGGTGTCGAGATCGCCCCTGGTCATCAAGTGTCATGTTTTGACTCTATGTATTTTACTGCTGTTGGTTCGCACCCGTATGAGTGGAAGAGTCCATGGTCCCCGGTCTGGCGTTTCGTTGGCCGATATCTTCATTTCACGGACTCTGTCCTCGATCTTGCTAAGCAATATGCGCGCAAAGCACTCCACGTAACTTCAGACGAGCTACCACCGGCAAGTGATCTTTTCCGGCTCCTGCTTGTGAAAAAAAAGTTTGTAACACCAAACAGTTTATAACAGTCCATGCACGACGCGGCGATTTTGCTAACAATTGCTGGGATGTTCCTGGACAATGTTTGGCTCCGGTGTCTGCGTTTGTGCGCAAAGCCGAAGAAATACGGGAGGCTCTTTTTTTGAAGACGCACATCCAGGTGACAGAGGTGATTATGACATCAGGTGAGTCGGCAACAAGGCCGTCACCCCGTAGATGCTAACCTCTGATACTTTGACAAGATGAGCAAGACCCAGCATTTTGGAAGGAAGTTGAAGAAGTAGGATGGAAACGTATCGATCACACCGCTGAACAGACGCTAGAGCTATACGGAGAATGGTATCCTCCCATCGTCGACATTGCCATTCAAAGTTTGAGTCTTGGCTTTGTTGGAAGTGTAGAGTCAACAATGAGCGCCCTCAGCGCCCATAGAGTGGAGGAATGGAATGGTGGCATCACTCGGATGGTCAAGTGGGGCGGTCGAGAATAGCCGCCTCGCATAATCGCCATAAAACTGTACTGACGAGGCGCTAATACGCATCTCAAGATTCTTAACTCGTTGCAAACTGTATACTTGACATGGAATATAGCTGTGCGGTCAATTTAAAGCACCACAGTTCCCTTACATGAATCTAGTTCTCTAGCCTTGCCGAGGCTGCTAGTTTCTAGTAGTAAATGCGGGAGATAATTCCGTATCCTCTTATTTCTACACAGTTCTAACTTCTAAGCTAAAAGCTTATATGCCATTGGTAATGACTTGAGTTTTGAATCCGTGATGATATCCGCTGTCATCCGGGATCACTGACACGGCATTGGCGCCTGCCATATCTGCTGGCAGTGTCATTTCCAAGGCAGTCGCTACTCTTCGTTATCCCAATGATCAAACTACGCCGGGAGCGTATTGCCGCCCTTGGGGTCGTCATCTTCATCGTTACAATACTCACATGGAAGGCTGAAATATTCGGCTCTGAAGTTTCGGTCCCTTATGAGCCGCCGTTGGCCGACGGAGACGCGGCGCGGCCGCCAGTAGCTCACGAGAACATTGACATCGAACCTCCATCCCCGAAGGTAACGACGCCTTTGGACTCTCCCAAAGATTCGCACAAGAACGACGAAGATGAACATCGAAACCAAGTTTCTCGTCCTGCAATAGGCCCTTTGACAACTATCCCGGACGGGTCCCACTCGCATGGCTTCACGCTGCTAGATAATCTCTACCTACGGAATGGGACGCTATATATCGTTACTCAGGACCAGTCAAAGTTTCCTGCAATGCGTAATATGATCTCTAGACCAGTAAAAATGGAGGAACCTGATTTAGACCCAACGGACAACGTGAGTTTCTTGGGTTATCATCGCGTCAATACCCCACCCTTATAACTAAGATGACTTAGGAAATGAGGTTTTTGAAGACTGAAGATGTAGAGGATGTCCTCGGAAAGCATGCCATTCGGGTTGAAGGCCTATCAGTCATGATATATGATCCACCACAATTCATGAGCGTCAGTGTGTCGGACTCGAATCTCATGTTGCATTACTGAGGGCAACGTTTACTCAACAACAGCATCTTTACCATTGGTGGGGAGAGATCATCCTAGGTGCACAGAGGATCCTCTCTCACGAAGGGTCGAAAACTAAAACGACTTTGACACCCGAGAGATTTTTATTACCTGTAAGCTTGTGCATTCTATCAGCCAAGTTACAGGAACCTGACCTTAACTGTGCAGTTTTGCAAAGATGGGGAATTCAGGGATCACGCTGGATTAGATATGCCTCTTATGCGGGCCGCCTTTCCGCGGGCTTCGTTGGAAGAGTCGGATTATTGGGAAGATTTGAAGGCGCTTGACGCCACCGTCATGTTTGAGCGGGTCATGTTGGTCAACCGTCCAGCGGCGCATCAAGCGTAAGCACAAACTCCTCCTCGCGCTCCAATATCGCCTTTTACTCACGTTTTCGTCTGGGAAAAATAAAACATATATACAGCCCGTTATACGCTAACTGGTTCAAGATGATCTCAGGCACGATGGACGTCACGGTCCCCGACGACTTTTGGGCCCCTATACGTCAGGCTATAGTCCGGAACATTCTAGGTTACGTCCCAGAGCCCGAGAAAAACCAAGCAACGACGGCTGAGGCGTCCGTTCCTAAGCCGGTTGTCACATACATTTCTCGGCAGGGTACTCGAAGGATACTGCGAGCGGCAGACCACAAGGCTCTCGTTCAGGCGCTCAAGGGTCTGGAAGCAGAGGGCATCTGCGAGTTCCGAGAGGCACAGATGGAGCGCTTGAGTTTCAGAGAGCAAATAGAGCTTGTTGCTAGAAGCACTGTCAGGCCCCCTTTTCTACTCTATTGATTAGACGTCGGGTCCTGACTCCTTTTCTTTCTCTGTGCGTAGATCATCATTGGCGTTCATGGAAACGGTCTCACAGTGAGTTTCAATCGTGTTTTCATCCGTTCTAAACCTGCTGACGATGTTTGCAAGCACCAATTATGGATGCCTCCATCACGTCGATCCGCCGTATTCGAAATCTTCTATCCTAAAGGTAAAGTTGGGATGTCTTCTCCCATCCTAATCGGCACTTTCTTTTAGCTATTCTAACTCACGCTTCGTAGGCTTTTTATTCGACTATGAGATGCTAGCGCGGAATATGGGCCATAAGGTACGCAAGCACGTTCGAGCTAGCTTTTTGTCCGGTCAGCTCATCCTGTTGACACAGCATTACGCTGTGTGGGATGATCAGCTTCTTACATATCCTAAAGGAAAATACCATTCGGTATGCCATACTTTCCATTGCGCTATCAGTCAATGCTAATTATCCATATCTCAAATAGGAAATAAAAATTGATAGTGAGGAGTTTCACGGGAGTAAGCTATCGTCTTTTAGCCGGCATGGCTTCTGCTTTTAACACATGCTTCAGATGAGATTCCCGTGCATGCCGAAACAGTCGTCAATGCTATCAAAAAGCGGCTATCGGAAGAGTTATGAACACTTGTTAGGATAGGTATGGTATCTCGCGAGCCTCTGGCGATGACAAACACCTTCGTTGAACGTTCATTTTGCAGGAACATTCTGTAATGGGCTTTTGCTATGGATAATAAATAATTGGAGTTTACTTTTAAAGGCGCAACATTATCAACGGCAGAAAGAAAAATGGCCTATTGATTTCCCTATCATTAACTGTCACTGTCTGGACATATCACGTACGGGGTAGCTTCCAGACGTGGCTCTTTCCTACACTTTTTCCGCAGATCCCTTCTAGTGCCCCTTGAACTTCTTTTCGAAATTTGTCGCACCCCAATTTGACATATTTAGAGCTCGTAACATGTTGGTCTCTCAGGGAACTTCACTACCTGCCAGACGCACAATATTAGTGGCACCGGATATTCTAACTACTTGCTGGGTAAAGTAGAGCTATTTTCCGACTTTGCGCATCTCCTCCCGGCCAGGGCTCTTGCGCAATTACCGGTCCTTTTTGGCTCATGCAAAGGTAATTTGACAGCCGTGAAAGGATTTGACCTCACCGGAGAGATCCGTAAGAAGAGAAAGGGCCCACGCTTCCTCGCCCCGCCCTCTATTCTAGCTCAGCCGCTTTTCTTTACATCAGGATTCTTTGTCAGTCTTGTCGAAGAAAGCGTCAATCCAGCTGTATACGACATGTATAGCGGACACTTCCGCTCTAAACGCTGTTTTTGCGCCGTTGTTCGCTTTTTCATTAACTCCTCGGCCGATAATCATCTTTGTCCATAGACTTAAAAGCCTCACTGAATAAGGATGTATTCTGGTTATCGACGCTGTAACTCCCTTCACTATGTTCTCTTCTCTCTTTTCTCTCTTTTCGAACACTCACAAGGAGGCATGGTAAGTTTTGTTCTGGTCAAGCTTGTTTAAGATTGTACAACAACTTTTGATCCTCACAGTCTGCGGAAGCGCAACGAGCGCCAATCTGCTATAAACTCCTTAGCGCCGGTATACGCGCACTCACTCTCATTACCCGACCAAAAAATCCACACTCTTTCCTTATCACAGCTTGTATCCGAATGTAAAGCGGAGAACATTGCTCCTTCAGACGTCATGCTCTCCTATGGGAAAAAAGCCCTTTCTAGCCATGTTGCAACCAATTGTATAACCGACTTCATGTTTGAGGAGGCTCTAAACATTCCAGCGGTGGTCAACTGGCCGCAGGGCGTAGACCGTGACACTTCCTATTCGTCTGACTCTACGCGCGATCGTTCCTTGCTCGGAGTTCCGGTCAGCATTAAAGGTAAAGTCAGCCTGCGATTGCAAGAATCATCCTCGTTGACGTGATGTGTTATCTACCATTCAGATACGATATCCATCATTGGGCACGATACTACCATCAGCTACTCGCGTAACGTCGGCCATCCAGCTAGCAGATCATCTGCGATCGTTCGTTTGTTACAAGACGCTGGGGCACTCATACATGCAAAAACCGCCGTGCCTATTGGCCTAATCAGCCTAGAAACAAATTCAGACCTTTTCGGCCTTACCACTAATCCTTACAAGAACACTCACACTGCAGGTGCGTCCACCGGAGGTGGTGCAGCGCTTGTCGCATGTGGCGGTAGCAAGATCGAGATTGGTACGGACTTGGCGGGGAGCGTCAGGTGCCCCGCTCACTTCTGCGGTATATGGACCCTCAAGGGAAGTAGTGGAAGATTCCCGTCTTGGGGAGATGTTTCGTCTTTGCCTGGGCTGGAAGGCGTGCCCATCGTGTCCGCGCCGATGGCGCAGAATCTCGCTGACCTAGAAGAATTTTGGAAGCGTGTTATCATGGCTAGGCCTTGGGATTACGACCACAGCGTAAGGATGTTTACACTCATCGTTGTCCCACAGGTTATCTACCTGTTATATATGTATAGTGTCTTCCCATTCCTTGGAGGTCTCTGGATCTTCGGGAAGAGGGAAGAAAATTAAAATGGGGCATTATGTCAAATGATGGTCAGTATCATGCATTCTGCTTTAATTATAATCATAAACTTCTCTGACTAGGTCTTGTCCCGCCCACGCCGGCGTGCCGGCGCGCTCTTTACTCGGTCGCTACTGCGCTCCGAAAACAAGGACATGAAGTTGTTGAATTGTACGCTTATATTACGTCTCCCCCTCGTTAGTTGATTCATGCCATCACAAAGCTCCCCACCAGATCTTTCCCATGGTCGGAAGATTGCATACCAATTATTGTTCAGTGACGGCGGTAAGACCACTTTGATTACATTACAGCGAACTAACCGCCATTCCCGCATCAGGCAAACAGCTCCAAAGCCCTCTATCGCCTCATGAAACGGTCTCCAAAGCAACTTCGAACATTTTCGGTCTTCTCGACTTACCAAAGCTCTTCAAACGTGTGATAGCTTATTTCTTACGCAAACATGATCCAGCTTCCGCCGATCTCTACAAGATCATGCATACCAAAACCACTATTGAAGTCCGCAACCTTGTCGCCCAGCGAGAAGAGTACCGGGCCGCTTGGCATGATAAGTGGATCGAAAGCGGTCTCGACTTCATCATAACCGTCCCGCACCCTTTCCCCGCATTCAAAAATGGAGATTCTGAGAAGGTGAACCTCATGACCGCTGGGTATACTGCTATCTTCAACCTGGTAAGATCGGATTTCGCTTTTGTAGCCCGTTCCGCCCATCGATAAATTGCCGCTAACTCGCCGATTGTTCTTTCCTGTCACCTTGCGCTTCCGCCTTCTGCTATGCCTCGATCGCATTGTATGAACGCGGTACCCTCTACTACTTGATTGCGTTCCCCGCCTGGACTCTGGCCTTTTAATAGCTCGATTACACTGCGGGTGTTCTTCCGGTGACTTTTGTAGATAGGGAGATCGATCGATTACCGCTCGGATTTTTCGAAGCAGATGAGTATGCTTCGATGTGTGCTGTGGCTAAAGATGCGTACTCCGCATATGATGCAGACGCCATGCACGGACTTCCTCTGGGTGTTCAAGTGGCTGGGAGGAGACTTGAAGAGGAGAGGGTCCTAGAGGGTATGAAGGTTATTGAAGATGCGTTGAAAGAGCAGGGAACCATTTTCGTTAGTAAAGTTGACATTTAAGTTCGGCCGTGCTATTTTCGTAACTTTGGCTTGTTCGTGTCTATCCTTTATTCCTAAGTAACCTTATTTCGCTATTAACTTTATGTGCTAGTAACTTTTATTCGTTAGTACTATTCCTCCACCATATCCTTTACTTGTATCCGTCTCATATCCCACTCGTTAACGTCGGAGTTGATTGCTGATCACCATTCGTTTATGTAGTTTGCGAGAGCCATAAGTCACACGAACCGATTTCTCCGCGTCAGCATTGGTCAAGGGCTCCTACCCCGGAAGAGCGGCCTGCAACACCATCAACAAGACAATACAATACTGTACTGAAGTAATCACATTATGTAGGCTTGTATGTGAGCACTTGTCAGGAGTCCTTATGGCAAGCTTCGGGAAATTGTAGGATTGTGCTCTAGGTCGGTAGTGTATATGGTGTCGAGCTCCACTGTATCTTGCGTATGAGCACGCATGGAATCCACTGAGGCAAACTGCATATCACTGTGAGACACCGTAGTATATATGCCGAGGCTATTTATTGCGTGAAGGTTTAACATGAACCTCCATGTCATCACTGTCGAAAGGCTTTGGAAAGATAAGCAAAAACTTTGGTATACAGCATAAGTCAAACGGATGCAGGCGAGATACCTTGTTGCAAACATGGAGAGACTTCCTCTCAAGTATGGCTATGAGAACGTTTAACAGATATAAAGTGAGCGCCATGAATGAGCTGACCCCACAGAGCTAAGAAAACTCTCAGCTAATGCTAGGCAACGACAAATGGTGACCAACCCAGTAAGTAACTATGTTTGTTGCGTTGGCGAGAGCAATGGCCCTATTTAACAGGGTAGCATGAGAAGGTCCAGTGAGACAACGATTAACTTACGCAAAATATGCAGCGCCTATGAACAGTAAGCTGTCAATTAATTTTACGATAATTAAGAAACTTTACCATCTCTGTATATCAGTGAAAACATAGGGATATTCCCATGCCTGCGTTGAGTCTCCCAGGCTTTGTATAGGGTAAGAGAGAAAAGTAGCGCGTCATATACGAGCAAGGTTTCCCAAGCACCAGCTAGCCCTGAGAACCCCTCAATATAAGTCTGTTGGCAGGCTAAGCACAGATTAAATACGTTTGGACCTGATCGTGACGTGAAGACAGTTGATTTACCAATGCGAATGCACGTACTTCTCATATGATATACCAATATGACACCTCACTTGCATCAGATGGCGATCGTGAAACCGATTAAAATCATTGAGCAGTAGCTGAGCCTAGCAGCCCATGCAACTGAATCACCCTACTGTAATGCACTGTACGCGGAGCATCTTACAATAGCAGCCGCTCCAAAACCTGCAGCTATAACGAGCAGAAGTGCGGAGATACGCCGAGAACAGTTATATAGAGCATAAACACGAAGGGAAAGTAACACTTTAGGAAGTGGGAAGATCAATACTAGTTGGGTGATATGTAGGCGACTCACAGCAAACAAGGCCTTGATTTATGACAATCGATATTTGGCGAGCGGTATGCAACCGTCTACAGCTGTAGTGGGATAGGTCGATATACAAGTAGAAACGCTTGAATATAATCTTCAAACCTCTAAATGATAGTTATGAGCGCTGGATATCAAAGGTAGGTAGGCTCTAAACACACCTGCAGTGGAAACATATTCGTGTCCAAAATCGTGGTCATAACATTAGTAGCAAGAAAGTAATAGCGATTGGGGTAGAATAACCACGCGCTACGGGCTTTAGACCGATGCCAAATGTAGTTAACTTCTTCCCCTAGCAATTGTTTGAAGTCAGGATCAGCTGGGCGACAGCAGAGTACATACCAAAAGTAATGATATAATCGTAGAAAAGTATAGCTGTGTACAACCTTGAGGTTCGTCTTTGTGTGATCGGCGATTTTAACTCACCAATAGCTAAGATGTCGAGGCTCTCATGAATTCTTCTGGAATTGGAGCGTTTAAGTTAGTCTCGCTGAGGTAGAGTGAAGCAAAGAAAGAATCGTGCATTTGAAGTCCGGTAGGGATACCAAGATCGAGAAACATGACTGAACTGCGGTCGTTGGAAGAATTGAAAGGTGTGCCAGTCCTTTTGAAAGATGGAGGGTGGGAAGTCAGTTGCCAGAACGGGAATAATCAGACAGGGACAGGCCACTGTGTGTCTGCGTCGAGTCCCTCTGATAGCGCCTAATCTGCGCGTTTGTAATGTTATGAAGACGCTAAGCATCTAGAATCAGCGTCCCTTAATCTTGAGGTATTCTGAAATGATTATAGTTTAAAGCGATCGAAAAATTTTTACTAGTGCGTCGTCAACTTGGACGGCAGGGTTCGACATTCCCGTGAAAATCATAAGGTGGTCGCTTACTCGCCCCCAAACAAGTTGAACGATCTTTCGAGTGACTAGGTTGCGGTACTGTAGGGGGACGTAGTCTGATGAATCACAATCACTAAAGGTCAACATTGAGGCCGGCTTGGGGCTCTGCATGAAACCTCGGCCCCGATCGCTTTCAATTCGGCGGATCATACTAGATGTAGATCGTTCGGAATATATTATTTGTAGAACCGAACTGTACGTCATGGGGTCGACTTGTTCTGGACCACCTGTGGCGTATAGCTCTTGGAATGCAGAAAGGGCTGCCAATTAGTTACTCTGCGTACATAGCCTAGCTGTTCCGCTTGCCTAGTAAATGCAAATTTAGACCTCAAGGCAGATCTCGTGGGCGGGCTTCCTGGGTTGCTATAGACTCAAAGCCGATGAATAGTTTGTTGAAGTTAAAACGGCATGTTACGGCTGCAATAAGCTGACTTTTAAATCGGAGAAACAAACACGTTCCGGTCGATCAGGATCAGCTGGGTATGCGCATTGACGTCGATCTCGAATGCGGGGAATTTGGCCCTAGTATTCCAGCAGATCATTTCTTCAGTTCTCAGGAGGATTTCCATCAAGCTCTCAAGTACTATTGCTACTAGTTGGCTTAATATCTGTCGTAACCCTGAGGTGCCAGTCTGAATAATTATAACGGACACAAACTGTCTCAATGTGTGCTGACCTTTAGAGGCGATGCATAATCAATGGAATAGCTCAACATTTTGCGCAGATCCGAGATAAGGCCAGGATTGGAGCTTGATTTTGGCATGTATCTTTTTTGAGCTGGATGTTGGTGCACTCGCTGTGTTTTCTTCATGGCAGTGCACTTAGCTCACGATAACGTTTGCATACCCTGGCAAGGTTGGCTGGCTGGAGCCTCGGTAGTATTAATGAGCGATACAATTAATTACATATCCTATATAAGACAATACAAGGCCTCTAAGCTAGACATCGTTAGGCAGAGGTATTTTGCCGGTTCCGAGAAGGCACTGAGCTATTCTGCAAGTCCGTGGTATGTATTGTATCGAGCTCTACTGTCTCTCGTTCGTTGGTAGTTGTACGAGCCTGAAAAGAACCCACAGTTGCAAACTGCACTTCACTATGGGTAACACTGGAGTATAACCCAAGGTTATTGACAGCGTGCAGGTTTAGCATGAATCTCCATGTCATGACCGTTGAAAGGCTTCGCGCAAAATTAAATTCTTGAGATAGTTCATCCAAAGAAGACAGCGAGAATTGCTTACCTTGTGGCGAACATGGAGAGGCTTCCTCTCAAGTACGGCTATGAGAGTCAACAAAAATTAGTTGTCAGAAGGGCAGTGCTTCAGTAATAGACGAACGCCACAAAACTATGAAAGTATTATTAGTGATCGCGAGACAGTCATGAATCATAACTAACCCGGTAAGTGGCTATGTTCGCTGCATTTGCGAAAGCAATAACTCTATCAAGACAAAGATTTGTGATCTATAGGATAGGCTCGACCAAACGATGCCCGACTTACGCAAAGTAGGCAGTCCCTAGAGTTCAGTAGGCTATCAATCGATTTCAGGGCGATCAAGGAGAACTCTACCATCTCTAAATATTAGTGCAGAAATTGGGATGTTTCCGTGGTTGCGCTTCGCCGCCCAAGCTTTGTATACAATAAGACAGAAAAGTATGGTATCATAAGCAAGCAGCATTTCCCAGACACCAGCTAGTCCTGTTGGACGATATCAAATATCTTAGTGCATGTAGATGTCAAGTGTTATGCATACGCATACTTGTAGACCTGACCGTAACGTGAAGGCAATTGATGTACAAGTGTTCTAATACTCACTTTAGATATGATACACCGATATGGCACTTTACTTGCTCCAGGTGATTAAGGTGGGTCCGGTTGTGATTTATAGATAAGAGACGAGCCTGAAGGTTTGTACGGCTGAGATATTGAAGCGTAAAGCATAACGTGACGCCGTACAAGAGCAACTGCTCCAAGAGATGCCGCACTGGTGAACAGGAGTGCAGAGATCCGCCGAGAGCAATTATACAGAGCGTAAACTCGAAGGGAGAGCAACACTTCGAAATTGAGAGGGGCGCCAAAAAGAGTGTAGAGATAGCTCACCACATACGAAGCCTTGATTAATGGAAATCGATAGTTGGCGAGCAGTATGCAGTCGTCTACAGCTGCAGCAAAAAAAGAAGATGCGATCAGGGCATAGAAAAAGCTTCAATATATTGTTCGAACCTCTATTTATGATGACAATGAGCCATATGTATTTAAAAAGTACAACACACCTGTATAGAGAGAAGGTTGGCTCTCAAGACTGTCAAAATCATGGCCGTAATGAGGAGGTAGTAGCGAATAGGATAAAATAGCCATGCGCTACGCGCTTTAGGCCGCATCCAAATGTAACCAACTTCTTGACCTGATGGATATTTTTGAAGTTTGATCCCAACGGATTGTAACATACATACCAAAAGTCAATAGATAATCGTAAAACAGTATAACTGCAATTCTACCGTTCAGAGCTGTCTTTTCCATATCAAACGGTCTTTGCTTACCTTTTGCCAATGCATCCGTGTACTCGTGGATTCTTCTACAGTCGAATCAGTCACTTTCCTCCAGCTAGTACAGAAGGACAACAGATACATTTGAAGTACAAGAGGCACATCGAATTCGTGCTGGGAACCCATGACTGAGGTGAAGTTGGTAGGGGGGTGGGGAGTGTTAGTCTTGTCCAGCTGCCGTCCTTTTGAAAGATGTACAAGAAGTTGACTACCAGAACAAGGATAGTGAGCAAACATAGGAACGAGCCACGGTAATCTTGCTACAAAATGTAATTTACGACATCCGGACATCGTGCCCGAAGCTTTCGCGGGTTCCAAGAGGTTCAAAGAAGTCGCTGTAAAATTTCGTCCAACAGGCACAGCAATGTTTGTGCCTTGCCGTCATGACAAGGTGGGAAACGAGCGGTATGTGTAACCCCGTAAGTGTAACTCTTTGTGAAGACCAGAGTTGATCCCGGATATAATTTACGAGTCTCAAAAACAATAGATACATCGAAGGGGGCCTGATCGTAAAGCCAGTCATAGCATCTGAGGACAGAATTGGATTAAAACATGATTAAGAATCACAATTGGCGCAAAATCCGTTAGCCTAAGCTTGAACCTCGGGAAAGGAGGAGAACGAAAGTATGCGAGTTGTTTCAACTTGTTTGTGTTTTACGTAGGGACGGAATAGTCTAGAACGCAGTGTATTGACAGACTGTAGGTGCGTCATAGTCAATTGATTATTGGCTAGTCTACATCCCCTGTGGTGTATATTGATCGGGGGTCGGAACAAAGGGTCGAAGGGAAGGGCTGGTTGCTTTTCGTTGGCTAGCTACGACTGGATAAATTGTCGTCGTCATAGATTATGCCGAACTCATGTGAACGTCCTGGCATTATGACTTTCTCAATTAAACTATGCCCACTTACCCTGATAATCGATCAGGGAAACACAACATGTAGAAACTCTCATGGATGTACCTGTACCCCCTTGAACTGACGGGAAATATCTGACGTCCCGTACCAGCACCAGCATTTGATCAAGAGCTAGCACTTGAAAGCTTTGGACATATCATGCTTGGCCAGATTACGAAAGAACTTTGTGGCTTAAACCGTACCAACTGGCCTTTTTGCTGGTGTTATTTCAGAGTCATTGCAGAGTTGTCTTCTGAGAAGAATGTGATAGGTATCAATGGTGAATCAGAATAAACTCCAAGTTTTTGGAATCTAATGTTCGCAGGAATTCGAAGCAATAATAATTTAATTTCAGCGATGGTAGTGTACAAGGAGAATGTGAATCATTGAGTATATCATTTCGTTCTCGTCGTCAGTTTTGATGTCCCAAGAAAAGATTGTGGCGAAATCATAACGCGATAATAGCAGCGGTACAAGGCATGAATGGCAAGTCCAAAAAAAAGAGGAAAAGAAAGTACAATCATCTAAGCAGGCGGAAAAACGAAAAGTTCTGAGCGTCACCATTTACCTCTCTTTCCATTTCCCCTTACCCTTCCCCACTCCCTTCACTAAATCCACCGATTGCCCATTTACCACAACAGTCTCTAAACGAGGACACAACCTTCCCTGGCCTAAATCCATCCACTCCAAGATGGCTTTGGTCGACAGCCCTATCGGAGCATCACAGAGGATGAGCTTTCTAACGCAAGGAAACAACTCAAGCCAACGCCGCAACTCCGGAACTGCACCCGCCACGTAACCACTGAGAGAAGCAGGAGCGCCAGTAGCAGTCCCACCACCGCCGCCTCCACCAGGCGGCACGTTCAGGGCAAGGCCTGGGATGGCAACATTCGGATTCGTATTAGTCGCAATGGCGAAGGCGCCTTGGACTTCAAAGGTGATTTGCTCGGGAAGCCAACCGGCGCCCATGGTTGTTGTGGACAAGACGCTACTGTCGTCAGGGTCGAACCTGTCGTCGAACCTGAACGTTAGCTCGGAAGTCACCCTCGCGACAGCTTCCCAGCCTCTTGTTGTTATATAGTTGTCATCGTCATCGTCGTTATCTTGGTGGATTGGGGACGCGGATACGGGTTGAAGGTACATGTCGAGCGAGAGCAAAAGGGGAAGGGGGTTTTGTTGTTGTTCTGATGTGGGACTAGCGGCTTCTCCAGTCTTGCCTTTATCCGCACTAGTGCCCATACTCCTCGCCTCCCGCCGCTTGATCAGCCGATTAACGATAGGCGCCACGGTCCTAAGCGCCCTGAGCATTCCATCGGGATCCCTTCGATGAATAACGCGCACGGCAAGCTCTTCCAGTTCCGCCCCAACCTCGTCCTTATCGGACCCCAAACCCATCATACCCACACCCCTAAAAAGTTGCACGACATACTCCGCCGGCGCAGATAACCGTTTCAGGTGTCTCAGCTTAGTCCCAAATCCCCCTCCTCCCCCTCCTCCACCCATACAATTACCACCAGACTTGCTAGGCGAACAACACCCCTTAATTTCCAGCCTCTCCAATTGGTTGAAACACCTAATCACACCAAGGACGTCTTCCATCATCACAGTGTCCCCGGTCAACTTCAAATCCCTCACACCCCCCTCATCGGCGTCAATATTCTCATCAACAAATAGCGAGCGAAGGAACGGCACAGTGAGATACGTCAACTTGGTCACTCTCAGCTTGCTCAGACCCGAACTCGCACGCAACGCGCTCCGTGCCCAATCCCGGAACACAGGAAGCAATAACGCATCGGATTCAATTTTGAGTTTAGCAAACTGATGCCCCTCCCCCTTCACGATCATCGTTGTCTTCTGGAATGGGGATGCGGAAGGAGGGGGCGAAGGAGGGGGCGACGGTGAAGCAATAGGAGAAGAAATCGAAGACAAGAGCGAACTAGAAATCGAAAATCGCTTTTTCCCCCGCGAATGAGAGCGGGATAACAAAAGTTTCGGCACGACGGGCAATGATTCAATTATCGATCTCCTCCGTTCAGCCTTCTGCTCCTTTTCCACTTTCTTTTCATCCATCTCAACCATCTTCTTTCCTCCAGCCTCTTGATGAAGATCACCCACATTGCTACCACTGTCCTCACCAAAAACTTCCCCCCACGAACCCGTCAAACTCTGAAAATAGCCACACCCCCCAACAACAAACCCCCCACACTTCCTCCCCACCTCCCCAAAAAGCTCCATGACAAGCCCCGTCCAAACTTTCTTCGCCCCGCCCGTAGTAGCGCTCTTCTCCGCCATCCCCCCATTCGACGAAAACATAATCCCACCAAAGTCTAATCGGAGTTTCCCTACCCTCTGGAGTTTTTTGAGCAGTCGGAGGAGACGTTGGAGGAATTCGTAAGCGCGGTAGAGGCTTACGCCCGAGTGGAGGGAAAGGGAGAGTTGGGAGATTGTGTGGATTGATGGGGAGAGGGTTAGAGCGGAGATGTCCAGGAGGGGGTCCATGGAGTCGATGAAGAGACTGATTTCGATGGGTGGGGGTGAGGGAGTTGGTATATGCGGCGTCAAGGGAGCGCCGTTGGTGAATATAGATGATGAGGGTATGGAAGGATTGGGTGGGAACCCGCGTCGGTAGAGGTAGACGGGGAGAACCCAACAAAGGAGGTTCCTCGAGATGCGGGAGAGTGGGTAGAGTTCTTTAGTATCGAGATGTTGAAATATGAGATAGAAAATATCTTCGTTGAGATCACCCAGGCCCCGGTATTTTTGCTTCTCCTTCTCGTTCTCCGTCCCAGAAGATTTCCCATCCCGAATTGATTTGAACCTGCTAAACCTCGACGATGACAACGACGAACCTCCCTCCCTCTCCTCCAAAACATACTCCACTTCATAACACTGATCCAAAATCACCGTAACCACATTCGGACACTGCACCCTCAACGCATGCAAAATCGCATAAACCGAAACCGCCGAATAATACCTATGCCTCCCCGGATACCCCTGATTTGACTGCCCCCACGATCTATACCTCAAAAAGAACTGTTGCGGGTCTTGAAAAATCGGTGGAAAACTCCTATGCATATCTTCAATCGCCAAATACTTCACACCGGGAAACCTCCTCAACCACTGACACAAAACCGACGTAGACATTTCGTCCCCCGGGAAAGGATAAGGTGATCGTGAGATGACAGCTAGAGATTCGACCATTTTGAAAAACCTCTCGCTTTTTCGACCTCCGATTCCGGTTCGGAAGAAATCATTGAGATTAACGGACATGCACCATATTTCTGGTAGATCGAAAGTGACGTTCATTGTCAGATGAGGTTTCCCCTCTGCACTCGATTGTTTGCGTTTTGGCATCAAAGATGTACGTCGATCGAGGAGGGTTGCGGTTTGGGCGAAGAGTTTTTCGGAGGAAGGGGAGAAGAGGGTGCTGGCGCGGTTGATGGTGATGGTGATGGATTGGAGCTTTGGTGTAGATCCGGAAAGGAGGAATGGGAGGAGGTTGAGTGGAGCGGAGATGATGAGCAGTTTTGGGAAAGAGGGGCGGAGGGGGTGTTTGAGTGGATCATAAGAGTCTGGAGAGGAGGCGTTGTGCTGTCGTTGTTGGTCCCGATGACGGCGTTGGTTGAAATGCTGGTGCGCGTAGAAAGGTTGGTAATACGGCTGAGTATCGGTGTTGGGTGGGTCAATGGTGAGAGCAACGAGGGAAGTGAGACGGGAGAGAAAGACAAGGAGGTCTGTTGGGTAGATGCGTGTTGGGTTGATTTTGAGCATCTGGAGGCTGTGACGGACAGTTGTCGCAATGTCTGAGAGTAGCTTGGACCATGCGCAGCCCCATATTTCAACAGCAGAGAGGTCGAGAGAATATGTGTGTCTGAGAAGGGCGAGGGTGCTGGGAAGACGAGGGATAAGGAGCTGGCGGTTTGTTTTGAACGTGTAGGAGGATGTGTAGTAGTATCTTGATGCCAGTCCAGTGCCTTTGAAAGATGCCTGCCTGAGCATCTCAAAGCAGGATGGACTATCATAGTCCCACCCGCGAGAGTAAGTCCTTCGATCACCATTGTCGTCGCCGAGCTCCAGCTCAGAGCATGAGCCGCGAGAGTCAAAGGCCGCCTTGCAAATCCTGGAGTCAATTTCATACTGGGTAATGAACGTTGCAGAGTCAACTTTGCTGTGGATCGTTACACGTTTGATGCGTAACCGATAGGTCCGAAAGAGCATAACAAGAGCTTCGACATCTCGCAGGAATGTGTGTTTTTGTCTATCTGCAGGTCGAGCCGTGATGATACAGCTGAGGCCTTGAATGGAGTTTATGAAGAAACCCAGACGAAAAGCGGCGAGAATGTGATGTTGTTCTGGTAGGAAGACGTGTACAAACGCAGCTTGTGACGATTGTTGTATTGGTATGCCCTGCCTGGAGAAGAATGAAGGCATAGCGAGCTGGTTGAGGCGCCTAGAGGAGAGGGCGAGTTGAAAGAGATCGTCACTGTCATCGACATGTTGGATGATGCGAAGGAGAGATCTATGAGGAAGTTCAGTCAACGACGGCGAAGAGACCATTATCGTCGTCGTCGTCTGTGCAGAGGAAGAGCTGTGTAAAGGGGTGTGGCAGTGGGATGGCCGATCATCACGCCATGCCTATGGAAGCAGGCACCTGCTTTATTTTGATCTCTGCGGGCGTTTATCAGATCAATAAAAGATGAATACAGCTCGAGTCAGCTTCTCATCTGTTTCTATACTTTGTGCAATATAATATACATCGGACAACCAGACTTTTGCTACAGTGCAACACTACTAGGAATGGACCTAAAACGTGGCTATTCAGGCTCTCCAATAGTAATGACCGCTGTCCATGCTAGCTGTCCATTACAACGTCTCGCTTACAATTATATGATGATCCTACACTATTCGATCCCGACTTCCCGGCATACCCACCCCGGTATCAAACAAAGCCCTATTTCACACGATTTGCTCCCGCACTATGATAGCTTTCGATCTGCCCCTCTCCAGTCGATCGACTCAAATCCGTAAGCTCAGTCCCCTCCGAATCCACAGACACATCCAACGTCCGGTGAAAAACAACAGGAGGCTGCATTGTAGTAGTAGTAGTGAACGATCCCCCCGCGAGTCGCGGATCCCGCAAGTTGAGCATCAGGCGTGAAATCATGATCGATGAGATCCTGATATTATAGAAGGGAAAGTTGATTGTCTTTTGGCTGGTAGAAACAAAAGACGGGTAACGCACGCGTTGGTAAAAGTCGTTGCAACACCCCTCGTGAAGATCTAGAAGAAAAAGGCATTTTTGAATAACTTTATCATTTAGAGAAGGAAAATGAGATGGCATACGCTCCCATACTGTATAACATCAATCAAAAGATTACAGGAGGACACGTTTAGAGGGTTAATATCACGCACAAAAAAAGTCAAGATGTTCCCAAGGTTCGAAACGATCATAACCCTTGATACCCGAACGAAGAAAAAGTTTGAATATCCAAGAGCATACATCTTGTAAGACCCATGCCCTCACCCGAAATATATCGACCCTATAACAGATGCAATGTCAATAACAAATACAATCAACATGAGAAATTTTGAAGTCGAACGAACCATCTCTCAATAGCAGCACAAGCAAACCCTGTCCATGGGCCCGCACAGAGGTAAATGCTTTGTACACCGTAAAAGAAAAAACGAATATATCAAACACCAACATCCCTGCCCAAGCAGCGCCAAAGCCTAACGAAAGACGTTGATTTGAGCTCCGCGGCTTTTATGAGTTGATATTGATATAAAGTTACGCACGCGGTCCACTGAATGCAGCGAGAGTGGAATATGAGTGCTTGATACCCAAGAAAAAAAAAAAGAGCGACATACGAAAAATCAGACACTGTAGACGGACACCCTTGTTTAATAAGATACTCCGGCTGCCCAATCTCTTTATCTTTTGCTTTACCAGACGTGAGAGCCCACTGAAAGATCACAAAAGCCCCCCAAAAAAATCAGTCCCTAAGAGGCAAGCACGCTGGCAACAAGTCTAAAACTTACAGCAGCCTCGATGATCGCACCGATCATGATCAAGATGTAGAAGATGAGGACTTTGATGCTACGGTTGTACATGGCGTACATGCGCATGACTAACATCACTGTTCACCCCCAAAAAAATGTGAGAAGTACAAAACGATAGATCCAGATCTTTGTTGCAAAATACACACCTGCGACCCATACTTGTACGACTATTGAAAAACATTGATGATAGGTCTGAAGGCCGTGGCATCTGTTTTAACCAGCCAGAAAAGAAGGTTTCAATCAGCGAATGAGTGATTGAGAGGAAACCACAACGCTATTGAAGGAGTTGCCATAGCGTTGAAGAAACAAAAACAGAACGTACATCTGCAAAGAAGTCAGATTAGCGTTAATATTCCAAATAAATAAAAAGGACACGCTAGTTCCATGTAGTTGAAAGAAGAAACTCAACTTGTGGTTTATTAGGCGACAACGAAATCCAAAAATAATCAAACATCACGGGGATATGCCCCAAAAGCGTCACGTAGCGATTGAACAAAAATAGAACGACAGCGACGGAAGGACGCCGCGTGATTTTTGAAGGCCAAAATCGTTCGACCTCGTCGTTGATGGTGAGGACATAGTCGTAGACTAGAAGAGCTGTTTTTTTTTTTGCGCGATTTATTAGATGAAAAAGAGTTTATCCAATGTTGAGATACGTACTGAATGAGATGACGTTGAAGTAGTAGTTTATGTTCCTGGTTAGGCACGAAGAGGTTAGTTGGTACACAGAGGTGATGCTAGATAAAGAAGTTGGACATACAGATCCTCCATGTCCTTGGGACTCAACGGCGTGAATTCCATCTTGCAAAGGCTTGAACTTGTGGGTTTGCGCCTGGCAGTAATATGGATTAACGATCTTGGGAAAGAAACAGCGAGTCAGCTGTACTTTGCGCATAAAGAACCGTGATATCAGAACAAGAGCCAACCAGACAGGCTATTTTCGTGCTTCACGTTGTTGAGGAGGGTATAATAATCTCGTAAATCTCGCTAGCGCAAAGCGTACAAAGTCTTTGAAGTCTGCAACTCGTAAGTCTCAAGCAGGAAATCCAAAGCGAGAAACAGACAAAGCAAAAATCATCTTCACAATACCCCCCAGCCCCATCCCTTTTCGCCCTTTTGAAGCTGGAAAAGTGGCTCCTTTTTCCTCCCTGCCCAACGGGCACCTGCAAGGGACGATGGCGCAAGAAGGGTGTGATGCGCGCCGACAGTTGACTTGACGTGATCAAAATCATTTTCGGAGCCGTTTCTTGTTCTCTCGATTTACTCCATGACATGAACAATTGAACCAAAACTTGCTGCGGCGTCGACGCAGACCAGAGTTCTGAACCCCGTCAATGGTCGTGAGGTAAAGTTGTCGCGCCTACGTAGCTTCATCCCCAAGGAACATTGTGGGGTGACGAGATGGCCCCGCCAAGTTGGGCAGGGGGGTCGTAAGGTAATGGCTTGGAAAACCAGAAGTCTGGGCATCAGACAATATGGGTGTCATATACTTTTCTTTTTGGGATGCGGTGACGTAGGATGTCAAGTAAGAGCCCTGATTGCAATTATGTATCTTTTGGTATGAGTATAGCACATATACGCACCGTGTTCGTTGAATTGCCCAAAAGATCCTTGACTTGTCATACATCGACTGCATACAGACGCTCATGCGAATATTGAGCGCTCGAGATCGCGACTAGAGGTCCGACGCCGGGGACACAAGGGGTTTACGGCTAGTCAGGACCAATCATATCCGTTAACAGTTGCGGTCGGGCTGTAGTATTCGGACATGATCAATACCACTGAAAATGTAGAGCATTCAATAAACTGTATGTACCGCATGACAATATATGAATCACCTGAGCAAATGAGTGCCTTGAGAGCAAAACATGTGGTGATGTTTCGAACCTTAAATTCATGATGGTGGACGACCGAAGGAGAAAGCATAGTGTGGCTATGCAGAACGGCGTCAAGCAGAGATACAAGTAAGAATATCGCACCTCTGGTGCAATACCAAGTCAGCGCACAGCACGAACCTGACGTTTAACATTTATCCGTTCAGACATCCGCTCAGCGCTCAGGTCCGATGTTGAAGCGCTAAGGACTGCATCCCTGGACAAGGTATGTAGCATGTATAAGAGAATTTGCATCATGAGAAGCCAATATTAGTGGCTTTTACTACATAATATTGAAGGAACGAGAAGCGCGAGATTAAAACAACAGTTGGATTTTTTGGGGAGCAAACAAGCGAGGTTATCTACAGCTAGTCTAGGGGTATTTATGCTAAAATATTGAGGGCCAAGGGCCATTGTCAAAGCTATCTAACAACACACTGGCCATGAAGTTATTTGACCATGAGATTTGACCAGGGCCATAAGGGCCAAATTCCAACACACCCTTGCAAATAACAGAATGGACACACCCTTGTAAATTTACCATGCTATGATATCTCCCCATCCTCAGCTGCAGTAGCGATGACATCAGGCTGATCCTTCCCCTTTTGGGTCTTTGATGCGTTGTTGCATGTTGTCGGGCAGAATCCTTTCCGAGTGAGAAGTGCTTCCATGTAAATCTTCCATTCATGGTAGTTTTTGTCATTCAACTTCTCGAATTTCGATTTGGTCAGCATGATTTGGCAGTACAGCAAATAACGACAAAGATAATGACAGCGAGAGATCAGTAACGGCAGCGGCGACGACAACAGATGGGGTTTGGCGGTGTGACAAATAACAACAATTGTCAGCAAACAATGGTGGTGGGTGGCTCAGACAATATCGATGAGTAGGGGTTGCTCGTTTGTATTGAAGGAACGAGAAGCATGAGATTAAAACAACAGTTGGATTTTTTGGAGAGCAAACGAGCGAGGTTATCTACAGCTAGTCTAGGGGTATTTATGCTAAAATATTGAGGGCCAAGGGCCATTGTCAAAGCTATCTAACAACACACTGGCCATGAAGTTATTTGACCATGAGATTTGACCAGGGCCATAAGGGCCAAATTCCAACACATAATCCCTGTATATGTCCCATACCAGCACACAAACCTATTTATCCCGCAAAAATTCTGTTTCCATTATCCTTTGGAGTACTAGTGGATTGGATTCTGCAGCGAAGGAACAAGACTGGCACCCTTATGTTGGAAAAACCCCCTGGAGCATATCAGTGGTTTTGGCAGGTTATTGGGTTATAGCGGCTGATCATGCACCGCTGGTAAGCATATGGCCCAGTTTGGATACAAAGCTTCAGTGCCATTTGAACCATGTTTGGAGTCATCTGTCGGCAGGCACCAGAAATTTCAAGGCTTCGACACCAGCAAAAAAATGTCTGGACTTTTTTTGCAGACTGTTTCATGGACAATCATGTGACCTTTTGTGGATGCTTGATCGTGGACTCTGCTTGGTTGTTATCTGGACACCACACCAATTATCTGGATGCTCACTCCTTTTGTCTTGATGGTGGCCAGCTGTCTTGGCAACCAGACCTTACTCAATTGGGGATAGATATGACTTCACAGACACCATTGTGGAAATGGCCAAAGGACCTTTGGTGGAAGGCATTGGCCTGGCAGGTGGCACGGGCCAGTTGGACAGTTTTGAGCATATAAGGTATGTTGACTAGGTGGCAGGTTGTGTTCTGCCTCCCTTCTCATCCAACAGATTCCACATGGCTCAGCCCCCCGACGATGGATGGCCTCCTGGTTATCCACGGTACACCAGCTGGCAGTGCCCTAAACCTCACTGCAAAGGCTCTACTATCCTCTCATTTTGCTGTGGCACCAGTGGCAAATTCGAGAATGCTGGTCAGTACTATGAACATGTATGTTAGATTCAATAATTCAAATGCAGAACCCTTGTTAACATAGTAATGCACAGTGTAATGCAGATGTTCTCGAGGGTGGCACCCATGATGCCCACCATTTTGTTCGATGGGCTGAAGAATACCCTTGAGGGCTCATGCTTCCTCACTTAACACTGCAGGGCCTCCTTCACCAGCCACGCACACCCATATCATTGCCTCAGAAAGCTGTTTCTCTACTCCGAGCATCCAAGCATGCCTTGTCTATACAAGCCACCCAGTTACAGGCCTTGGAAATGGCATTGTCTCAAGCATTGTCTCAGTCCGCCACCTCCAGCTCACAGTGCAATGATGTTGAGGGATGGTGTGATGGCCCTCTATGAAGACCAGGGCTTTCTGGGTATATGAAGCCTGCCAAGTCGTGTACCTTTAAAATGTGTAAACAATGTTGTCTTTATCATCAGCACGCTAATGCCAAAGCATGCAAGCTTAACACCCATCTTTCTCATGCCAATTATAGTGCTGCTAGTACCTTGGCAGTCCCATTGTTGACAGGCTTTGGTTTCTATGATCATACAAAGCCATTGTCAGTGGAACATTACAACCTCAAGCTCCAAGCCCAAGCAAATGCATCCAAGGTCAATCAAGTGGCTGAGCATGCAAAACTTGAAGGACAGATGGGTACTCAAGTTGAAATTCTGTTCTGGGACTCGGTAAGCTGTAAAGTTCACCATCTCCACAGCAGGTCAAACATCTAATAACTTGTTACTAGGACAATGCAATGCCACAAAATTTTGTAATTCCCTGTAAGGGATACCCATTTTTTTCACTTGGTGGCTCATGTGTTGACAGCATCCTCAAATTATTCAAACTTTCTCAGAAGCTCAAAAATCCTGCTGATTTCATTGAGACGTTCAATCTGGAACATGGTTGCTGGACCAGTCATCAGCTGGATACTGTACATGATATTGGTAGCTGCAAAGCTTTACTCTATCAGTTGCTGGGAGTTAGAGATGGTCAGACTATGGTGGAGGAACAGCAGGCCCTTTCATATTCCCAAAAGTCTCAAAAGCGACCAGTAACTGACACAGATTTTGTTGACATGCATACACCAGTGCCAAAATATTGACGTCTCAAGCACACTCCCAGCCAGACCGCATTCTCTCTCAAGGACAAAGCAACTTCCAAGCATGAACTTGTTCTCCCTGTGTCATCTCCTATGCCTTCAAGTGTAGATGATGAGGATTTTGATGACCAACAGCCTTCCTCTCCCATTGCAACTCACTTGTCTCATCAGCAATGCTTGCTGTCACTACCCCAAACCCCGGGCCCTTCCATTCTCAAAGTGAACACTGATGTCCAAGCGCAGACTGTGTTGGAATTTGGCCATCATGTTGGTTGAATGACTTTATTTGGCCCTGGCCCATCATTTCTTTTGTTAGTAATTATATTTGATTTGGCCCTTATGGCCTAGTAGGTAGTATAAAATTCCATAGTCTACAACCTGTAACCTTGCTTGTTTGCTCCCCACAAATTGATCCTTTTACGCGAGCATTGTTCCTTCAACAGACTGATCTACCTTTTAGTGAAGCACTTGATTTGGTTGCTTTGTCTGCTAAAGGCCCATTCCCACTCAAATACGTTATATCTATGAGGAAACTCTTTCTCAAGATCAACTCCATGGGTAATGGCACTCACAAGGCACGTTTCAAAGCAGCTTTCCCTATTGGTTCTACTATTCCATTTCCAAAATCATCCTACCACACTATGACAACATTATGGAAAGATGAGCATAACATTCTTGCCAGTCTCAAAACACAATATCTTGCTGGAGGTTATATGGATAAAGGGCTTTGGAAGGACTTTTTCAAGGCAGCAAATAAATTGAGCTCCACCTCACAATCACAATGTAAGACAGTTAAAGCTGAGCCTCAAGACAACCAGCATCAGTTTTCTGTTCAGATTGAAGGTAAAAAAGACTCAGAGATCATTATAATTAGCAACAATGAGTAGATAGATTGTAAAAATAGATACAAGACTGTAATAGATTAGATTTTAGTGGCATATGTTAGGCATACTAGCAATTGCGATATGGCAAGGTCTGCTGCCCTTTGGTTGTGGAATTGAGCCTTTGAATAAGGTAGTCTGACGGAGTCACAGAAGCGATAACAGAAAATGCATGGCATAGGTATCTTTATTCTAATCTAATTTTCCTTTATTGTATTGGCTGCAAATGGGAGAAGATAAGGAGCTTGACCTTGCTGCTCAAGGCACTGCTCAATATGCTTGTTCTGGTGCTTGATCATCTCATCAATAAAAAAAGGTAAACCAATAGGCTAGCATATCACAGGTGATGGAAAGATATCTACCAATCCATGCATTAGCTTGTTCTGCTGCTGATGAGTTAAACACCCACTCTCCATTATTGTTATATAGCTCTGGCCACAATGCAGGATTGCAGTGCTTCTGACAGAACTTGTCCTTCTGGCTGTGCTTCTTGTCAAAGTGGAATATGTCTACAGCAAGAATAACCTGCTTGAAGAACATCTTGCCCTGGGTTTGCAAGTGCTCTTGAAGCTGGCAGTTGTTATCAAAGAAAATGACATCTGGCAAATTGGCAGGGTTGTAGTGATAAACAGATTTTAAGAGATCCTGATTAATGGTCAACAATGAATTGACAAGCATATGCTCAGTGGTCACACACCTTTATGCCCAAAATTGCTTCTGCCCCATACATACAGTAGGGGACAAAACTGTTCACATGTTTGCAAGTTTTATAAAGCTCAGCTTATAGCACTCTTGCAAAAATTTCTAAAATTCTGAAAATATTCCTGATTACACTTTACCATGTTATGAGAATCTTTTAATAAGCATGTATTAAATAATATCTTCATTTTGTAGCTTGACTGCCTTTCTAAGTTAGTCTATCATTTGAACAGTTTTGTCCCTTATTTTCAAATCAGACCATTTTATTGAATATTATTGTAAAAAGTCATGCCACTTTAGTTATTAGTAATTATTCTAGTGGTGTCATAAAATTAAATATATTTGGGTATAAATTGACTACCTACAACCATTATTATTCTTCACTACTCCCCATGCATTCTCTGTCTACTGCTAAAGTCAAA
>JABCKL010008463.1:0-11840 GCA_018851305.1 Calocybe cyanea
GCTATTTCAAATATACTTACAGTATATAAGTACCTAGTGCTCTGGCTGTATTCCTTAGTTTTAATATCAACTTAGTTTCCTCCTATCTCCTCGACTCGTCTCGTCTCTCCCCGAAATCTTGGACTCGAGGATTCAAAGGGCACAACATATAAGTTGAGGCCAAAGTCCTTCCGTGTTACTCCGAGTCAACTCCAGTACTCCAGTCCCCTCCTCGTTGCTCCGGGTTGCTCCGGAACGAAACATCGGTTTATTCTTAAGTTCCTAGCATTAACTTAACAGGACATGGACATGACAGATTCCCTTGTTACAAACTCTGGACTACTCTGGACTACTCCACTATTTCCAATACACTTATAGTATATAAGTACCTAGTGCTCTGGCTGTATTCCTTAGTTTAAATATCAACTTAGTTTCCTTTTTGCTCCTTGACTTGACTCATCTCTCACTGAAATCTTGCGCTCAAGGATTCAAAGGGCACAACATATAAGTTGAGGCTGAAGTCCTTCCGTATTACTCTGAGTCAACTCCAGACCTCCAGCCACCTCCACATTGCTCTGGGTTGTTCCAGAACAAACTTTTGTTTATTTCTTAAGTTCATTACATTAACTTAACATAGCATTGCTGACACTTATGTATCTATATACTAGTTTTCCTTTATAAGATACCATCAGGCTGGATCTTGAGTAGTACAGCATCATGCCTTGACCCTCAGCTCAGAATCCATGGAAGAAGTGGAAGTCTTTTCTTGGGATCTTTTGGAAGCTTGAGCCTTGATATGAGCTCAGTGTTCAGAGTTGCCATCACCAATGAGACCATTAGTATAATACTTATCTTCCACTGTTACTCCACATCACTTGTGTGACCCCCCAAATTTCTTGGTTAAGAATATGTTAAAAACATGTGGAAAAAAAAATGATCTAGTAAAATTGTTTTTCAACCCTGTGCTACTTTCTTTTTTTTTTGGAGTAGAAAGGTAACCCAATCTTGATGACGGTTCAAGGATCTAGGAACTTACGAGCATAATCCAACCAATAAGAAAAAGGAAAGAGAAACTGAACAATTGTAGGTCAAGCTCTAGGTCTGCAACAAGTACACAGGTGGTGCGTGCATGGCATGCGAGTCGTTCAGGCAGTCACATCAAACAATTGTTGATAATACTCGCTCCATATCACACGGGTGATAGTGCTATGATGGGATAGCTCTTTTCAGGTCCACCATCGTCGCTCTGATTTAATTGATCCAATGCTTTGTTACGGGGTCGAAAATAAAAATTTGTTCAGATACCACCTTGACAACCCCAGGTCCTCAAATCAGAGTAGTTTCAAGACATGAAGTAATGAAATATATATTTAGCTGCTTCGGAACAAATTGGTCCGTCAGATGCCAGACGTGTATGTAATACCATCTTCACAATCAGTTTATGTTTTACCGTTCAAACAGAGATGGGCGAAATAAAGCGCTAAACCAAACATTACTGTACCTAATACAACAGGCTAATGAGGAAAAATCCAAACTAGCGCACCACCTTTTTTCTTTTTCAACCTTTTTTTTACTTTCAAACAAGTCCCTCCTCCTCACTGTTTTTCGCCCTTAGCTGGTGGAACATACTGAATCGCATTCTCGACATACTCCACATCTTCAAAAATACCCGCGAATTGAGGTTGATGAAGAACCGTCTCGGAGTGCCTGATAAGATGAGGCATCTCCTTGCGCAGCTGAGCGTCGAAGGCAATGGTAGCTGAGCGTTGAATCTCGACCGCGACAAAGATATCGGCAAGAGTGATGCGTTCGCCGACGAAGAAAGTGTGGTTTGCGAGGTAGGCGTTGAGTGTCCTTAAAGCGCGGACGTGGCGATCGACGAACCCGGTATGAGACTTTGAGAGTTGTAACTTGTGATTGAGCAAAAGATGCCGTGTTTTGAAAGTTGGAAGGAGAGCGTACCACTTTGTTGTAGGGTTTGATAACACCATGAACGAAACCGCGGATAAAGGTATTGTTATTGCCAACCTCTGTCTCTGTCAGGTGGATCCACTGATCGATTAGAGCGGCTTCCTTCGCATCGCGACCGAGAAGATTAGAATTAGGAGCAAGGCGAGCAACTAGAGAAGAAAAGTCAAAGGATCAGTATCGAGACCTGGTCAAAAATCACGGATCACTGGTGATTTGCAAAGCTCGCAACTCTCAAATAACAGAGATTATCGAAACTCACTGTAATGTGCAATGGCAAGGCCCTCGAACAACATGAACCCATCTTTTTCCTCCAGAGCAGGGATCTTTCCATGAGGGAATTTCGCCAAAAACTCGGGTTTTTTGTTATCTGTATAATGCTCGTACGATGCTGGGAGCTCCAAAGGGACGCCCCCATACGCGGCCGCGGCACGGATCTGTTTTTGTTTTTGTTGAAGTAAAGGAACTGTTATCAAAAAACTGGAACGGTTATCAGGAGTCGATGATTTCAAACGCACGACTTTGCCAGAAGCTTGAGTTGGAATTGTCCACAGTGTGCGTGTCATGGCTTTTTGTAACGGAGCAATGATAGAAACCAGAAAAGGTGCTGAATCGAAGAGTCGTTGAGCGATCGATGGATTTTTCGGATTTTCCTTAAGCGATCAGTAGATAACAAGTCACGTGTGCATAGCGGATCTCACCATAGAACGACCAAAAAATAAAAAATGAAAAGACAAGAGAGAAAGATAAACGCAGTCAAATTCCGATCTCGGAAGACGAGCTCAGGCCAAAAAAAAAAAAGAGAAACATGTGTGGGTGAGTCTCGACATAAAAGTTAAGGCAAACGCATACGACATTTTTAGCTACGAATGTGAGTAGACGTCAATCATACCCTAGGTGCAAGAGAGTTGCCAGCAATCACATGGGGTACTCAAAGTGGTGACTTTACGTCGGGACTAACGATATATTGGTATAGATGGTTAAGAGGAGGATATGAACTATGGAATGGGAAGAGAGAAATCAAAAGCGTAAAGTTGAAACCGAGCAGGAAGAAATGGTGTGGAATGGCAGGTCAAATCGATACTTCAAGAACAAAATTGTAATGGAGACAACGAGAGAAGTGGCGACTACAGGAGATCAGTGGAAGGAGTATCACGGTAGCACTCCTGCCACTGAGGGCCTAACGCTGCATGGGTCAAGTCGACGTGGGAGCAAGCAGAGTGTGGGATAGTGAGGACATTAGAGGAATCAGGTGGAAGCACCTCTTGTGGCACAAACATGAGGAGAGATCGATCATCATCGGAGGAAAGAAGCCATCCGGTGTACTGGCCATCATACGGGGAATTTGATACTGTCTCTCGGATGTAACGAGACTCGAGATCCCAGACACGCACCGATCCGTCGAAAGAACCAGAGACAATATGCTTGCTATCCGATGAAAATGCAGCAGACAAGACCTGATTTGTGTGACCCCTCAACTGCTTCAACTCGTTGCCTGTCGATGGATCCCAAACCCGCAGTGATTCGTCTGCTGAGCCAGAGACAATGTGTTTTCCATCCGGCGAAAATGCAACGGACAAGACTGGGTCTGTGTGGCCCTTCAACTCCTTCAATTCGCTACCCGTCGACGCGTCCCAGACCCGCACCGATCCGTCATGCGAGCCAGAGACTATGTGTTTGCCATTCGGCGAATATGCGACAGACCAGACCCAACCTGTGTGGCCCTTCAATTCCCTCAACTCGCTGCCTGTCGACGCATCCCAGACTCGTGCCGTTTCGTCTTCTGAGCCAGAGACTATGTGTTTGCCATCCGGCGAATATGCGACCGACCTGACCTCACCTGTGTGGCCCTTCAACGCCATCAACTCGCTGCCCGTCGACGCATCCCAGACCCGCACCGATTTGTCTTCTGAGCCAGAGACTATATGTTTACCATTCGGCAAATATGCGACAGACCGGACCGGACCTGTGTGGCCCTTCAGCTCTCTCAGCTCGCTGCCTGTCAACGCATCCCAGACTCGTGCCGACCCGTCTTCGGAGCCAGAGACTATGTGCTTGCCATTCGGCGAATATGCGACAGACAAAACCCAATCTATGTGGCCCTTCAACTCCTTCAATTCACTGCCCGTCGACGCATTCCAGACTCGCACTGATTCTTCAGAAGAGCCAGAGACTATGTGTTTGCCATTCGGCGAAAATGCGACAGACCAGATCGGACCTGTGTAGCCTTTCAACTCCTTTAATTCACTGCCCATCGACGTATCCCAGACCTGCACCGATCCATCATCTGAGCTAGAGACTATGTGTTTGCCACCCGGCAAAAATGTGACAGACCAGATCGGACCTGTGTGGCCTTTCATCTTCATCAATTCAAAGCCCATCGACACATCCCAGACCCGCACCGATCCGTCATCTGAGCCAGAGACTATGTGTTCGCCGGATGGCGAAAATGCGACAGACCAGACCGGACTTGTGTGGCCCTTTAACTCCTCCAATTCGCTGCCCATCGACGCATCCCAGACCCGCACCGATCCGTCATCTGAGCCAGAGACTATGTGTTCGCCATTCAGCGAATATGCGACAGACAAGACCGGACCTGTGTGGCCCTTCAACTCCCTCAACTCACTGCCCGTCGACACATCCCAGATCCGCATCGATTTGTCATCTGAGCCAGATACTATGTGTTTGCCACCTAGCGAAAATGCAACCGACCTGACCTGGCCTGTGTGACCCTTCAACTCCTTCAGCTCGTTGCCCGTTGACGCATTCCAGACCCGAACCGATTTGTCTTCTGAGCCAGAGACTATGTGTTTGCCATTTGAGGAAAATGCGACGGACAAGACCGGACCTGTGTGGCCCTTCAACTCCTTCAACCCGTTGCCCGTTGACGCATCCCAAACCCGAACCGATTTGTCTTCTGAGCCAGAGACTATGTGTTTGCCATCCTGCGAAAACGCGACAGACCAGACTGAATTTGTGTGACCCTTCAACGCCTGCAATTCGCTGCCTGTCGATGCATCCCAGACCCGCACCAATCTGTCACCTGAACCAGAAGCAATATATTTGCCATCACCTGAGACTGCGACTTCATTCACTGAACTATTTATCTTCAGAGTCATCAACACTCTGCTCCCTAGCGAAGGATGGGTGAAGCCTGGGATTTTAGGGAAGTAGCTTTTCCAACCGCGACAGAGATCCGTGTTCCGTGGCCATGTTGCCAGAGCAGAGATGTAGAGATGGGGGGTGGATATCCAAGCGTCATGCCCACTGAAATATAATGTAAAAGATCCAGCCTCGAGAAGATTTTCTGCTAGCTGCAAGTTGTCCTAAACATACGGTCAAACGCTCATCATCTATTCTGCTTTGCAAGGCACTCCACCTGTGAATCGATGGCCCAATCATGCGCCGTTCGAAGCATTAAGTTGCAGCGACCACGTGAACCCAACAAGTTCATAGCTTCGATCCAGAACAAGATACGAAGCTGGAGAAATGCGGAGAGGATTTCGATAAGGGATTGAGTTCGATAGGATGGCATTGATGTAGTCGCGTGAAGGTGATAGTCCCAGCTATGGCAAGAATAGCTCAAGACGGGATAGATATGTTGCTGAATCCCATCCGTAAGTGCAGCGTTGTCCTTATCAAGTAAAAACGAGCTCGCGATATTCGCAATATTGAATCGCAAACCTTCCTTCATAACCCGAAAGCAGGAGGTAGTGAGACGTAGATGGTGGACTGCTTGATCGCACCAGTAGTTTTTTGACCGCTCTTGCGTGAATACGAAGTCTACGAAGGATTTGTGGTACCATAGAACTTTGCCTCCTTTGGCATAAAGGACGGCGTGGAGGCGCGAGAGAAGGTCGTCAGCAACATCGGTCATTTTCAAAGTGAACAGAAGGTCAGCAACGACAGAAGTCGATGTCCGCTGGGCTGTACAAAGGAATGTATGAAGTATCTGTAGTCGGTATGTCCACTTCTGCTTTCCTGGTTTGAAGTCATGGAACGCTTGGTCAAGGATTTGGGTATATAAGTCGTCGAGTGACTCGAAGGGCTCTTCAATCGATGGTGGTTGTAAGATAGAGGATTTGGAAGTAGCGAGTAGCTGTCCTAGGAACAACTTCCGCTCGGATTCGCCTTGGGTTTTCAGATGGTTCGCGATGGTGGTGGCATAGATAAATAAGCCCGATGCCAAAGTTGCTAGTTGCTCTACCTCTGCGTCGTTATTGAAATGTATCATCCGAGTCTTAAGGTATGTGACAATGTCAGCTCGGACTTCCTCTTCCGCCACGTCTTGGAGACGATAGAGTTGCTTCTGCTCAAAGGAATCCACAAGAGTGACAAGATCCTGATCCTGCCGACTAGTGATGAAAAACTTGAGCCCCTTCAGCCGGGTTTGGTTCGTGCTGATGACGCCGAGGAGTTCACGCAAAAACTCAGAACCGCCTGTTCCATCAATCTCGTCGAGAGCGTCGACGACGATGAGGTAATTTGATGGTGGTAACGACAGGTCTGAAAATCGAGCGGATTCGGATGCGTGCCAGGGCGCAAGAAGGAGGCTCTCAAGCTGAGCACCGACGCTTTGATCGACAAGGTCGAAGTCCCCGATTTTACTTAGCTCGTCGGCAAAAACTTTGCATTTCAGGGCCAGATCATACACTATCGTACGGACGATACACCTGGAAAGTCTCGTCTCCTCAAATTGTCGTGAGCAGAAGAAGTTCCCTCCCAATATGGTCTGGTCGTTGGTATCTCCGGCAAACTCGAAGCGACGTGCAATGGTATAGGCAATCGTACTCTTTCCAGTCCCTGCTGGACCAAAAAGCCAGTAGAGGTTGGGACTGTCCGCTGACGTGTTCTTGGCCCAAGTAACGATGTCATCCAAGATACGGATACGAGTTCCTGGCGTGCAGACTTCGCGGCGCAGTTGCCGCTCTACTTCGCTCTCCAGGTGGTATCTGTGGTCGGCGACCTTTGACGGTACAAGGTCCTTCAAAAGCTGTTTCTGTCGGGACTATAAGCCTGAAAAGCCGTGTAAGAAGGTGGTGATACGGACTCTGAAGCTTTTTTCCATCTCGTATACAGTCTTAAATACTCTCGTGTTGATGGCCAGCTGAACCAAGGGAACTAAGATGAGGTGGACGGATAATACTTGGCTGTGCGTACCTCAAACTGCACCCTGGCCTCATTGATGCGTTCGAAAATATCAGCAATCCGCTTTTGTTCGCCCTCATGGTCCAGAATTCTTCGGAAGGTAGAGCCGTCCCTAAGTTTGATCAGTTCCTTCACTTGATCCCCCAAGGTCCTAAACAATCTTGAGTTCGGTCTCGTTGCAAGACTGAAATAACCATACTGCATGAACCCGTCCACCCATTGTTGTTTCCCTGCACCGCTTGCCAGCTTCCGCTCAACCAAGACCTCCGCCACCGTTGACAACTGAACTCCAGTCGATTCAATTCTTTGTTGGACAGCATCCTTATTGTCTTTCACAACCTAGGAAGATAGTCAGCCAGAAGCAAGTACGATGAAGGATCACGGACATCCTTGGCTTCGATGATCGCCTTCGCCAAACATAAAGCTACCTTCGCTGGATCACCATCTACGACATCTGCTGCCTTCACAACGAGTGTCTGGAGAAACCTTCCTGTTAGCTTGAGATTCTCCCTCATCGTCGATTCAGTCTTTGGCAGTGCAGCCCGTGATTCAGCAGTGGTTCGGACGGGGTTATCAGTAATGACTGAACGAATATGGTTCTGTATAAATATCCGATAGCGAGGTAATACGGGTCCTAATCTCACCGTGAGACTGGGTGGAAGAGGAAATCACTATCGATGGTTGCTGAGTTAAAGATTCGCTTTGAGCTACAGACAGCAATCAGTCCGATGAATGAGGCACGCTCCAAAGTTGCTCACCCTGTGCTGCTGGAGAGGCAAGAGGTAGAGACTGGTCTGATGACACCGTGTACATCAAGCTCGTATCGAAGTGACGAGGGCCTACTTACTGGCCAGAGTTTCCCTGCTCGAATTCTGCGTTGAAGAAGCTTGGGAAAGAGGCGAAGCCGACCGACTAGGAGAAGCACTCCGACTTCTGTCGCGGAATTTTCCATAAAGACTTTTCATGGCGGTACGGACCGCTTTCCTCTTGCTTTGCGGCGGTCGATTAGACATGTTGACGAAGGTAAGAGACGATGAACTTTGGGTAGCTGTGCAACTCGGCAATCACTTTTCTCACACGCGTCCTGTTCGGGACTCATCTTCTCAAGGAAGAGATATGTCCGCCGAGAGTTCCGACAAGACAAATATGTGACTAGTACCAATCAATCTGACCTTCGATACGATCACCCTTCTGACGGTAAGAGGTCGAGAATTGGAAAATAAAATTGTCTCGTAAAGCGATGGGCACAGGCGCAATGTTACATCGTTCTATAAAGTTATGTTCCAGCGCACATCGACTCGTCTGCAGCAGCAGTAGTGATAGCGAGTCCGAGAGATCCTGATTCGAAAATAGTTGCGCTGTGGAGCTCCAGATCAACACCGTCAACTCCGACCAATGCCGACTATGAACAATGTAAGCGGAGGAAAGGACGTTATTAAGCCCGCTCAGAGCCCAACTGCCATCTGAAGGCACGCATTCTATGTCCACCCAAAACCACTTGCTCGCTCCAGCCCGGTTTGTAACTGATCGATTTCAACTTGGTCCAGCACAGCTTGGTGCAAATACGGTGAGACCGCTATCGTGGTTTGGACTGGATCATTGGCCTCTGAGTCGGGACGAAAACTCTTCTCCAAGCGTGTAGCTTTGGGAAGCAGTTGAGCTGATCCCTATTAGCCTTTCAAATGCGTCGACGGATATAATATCTTGACGAGCGCCTATCTCATTGCGGAACCGAGCTGCGGAAAGTGTATCCTCATCAACGGGCCGCTGGTCCTGGCTTACCCCGAAAGCGAGCAAGTAAACGATTTGATGGACTTTGGGGCGTAACGAAGGATCTGCGTTCCAACAGTCGGTCATACCGGACCAGATGAGTTCTGTTAATCCCCAAGTGCTCCAGGAGAGGGAAGAATTGGGAGGACGTGGGGGTGTGTTGCCGGCTTTGACTTGAACAATGACCGAGGCGTCATAAGTAAGGTGTGCAAAGGGAACAGCTCCTGTGAATGCCTGGTAGGCTTTAGAATTAAAGGAGACTACAAAAATACGGATCGATCCCTCACCTCGTAGCAAACCGAAGACAACGCGTAGATATCACTGGCTTTGCTATTAGGCACAACTTCATCGGTTTCAAAGTTGAATAGCTCAGGAGCTTGCCAGCGAACTGAGCCTCCTTTAGATTCCGCAGACGAATTTGATGTCCATGCTAGGATGTTGGCATCAGATACAGACGATAAACCAAAGTCGGTCAAGCGAGCTCTCCCAGAACGTGATACAAGTATGTTTGCCTATACAGTAGCGTCGATCACTAGTCGAACTATGTAAGCATGAAATATCGAAGCATACCCCTTTTAAATCACCGTGAATTATCTCGTTGTTGTGCATATACATCAGTCCTTGCGCAGCATCGTATACCTGATTATTTACGGATATTAGATAGCCTGGTCTGTGGGTGCTAACGGTGTCTTTACTCACCAATAACAGGCGATCAGCCGATGGATACCGTTCCAAGTACTCGCGGAGGTTTCCGTTATCCATCCAGGGCGATACAAGACATATTCGGGTATCAAGACGATACAAGCCATATACAGGGCAGATATTGGGATGTGCAAGCTGTCCCCAAAGGAGTGCTTCTTTCGCACATTTCTAAAGGAGAGATAGGGTCGGACTTCTTCCACATGAGAGCGTTAAACCCATACCTTTAGAACGTGCTCTACCCGAGATGTCTGATATACTCGAATGACTTTGATGCACACCGATCGATTACGAAAATTTCCCTTATATATATCAGCAAAGCTTCCAGCTGCCACGGGATCACCGGCAAAGTGGACACCTTTGAGGTTGTAACAGGTAGGAAACAACCCCGATGATCTGGAAAGCCTTTGCGTCGCGACAATGAGACTACGTTTGAACTCTACATCAAGCCCTGCAGTATCTAGCAGCTTGAAAAAGATGATAATCTTTAGGTCCCAAAGTGAATCAAGATCGCGTAGCAAGTCACACCTCATGTAATAGATCAAGAACTCTTTGGGCCCGGCCTTCCCGACACCTGAGTAATTGTTTATACAGAGCTACATCTCTGAAAACTGATTTGAGTCTCGAAATAAGACTTTCTAATTTGCTGCTTGTTTCTGTAGAAGCTGAGGGCGGCACTTTCACAAAGCCGCTATGATCAATGGTCTTTGTAGTAATTATATGAATGGATCGGTAGCAGCGCTTATATGATTAGAAACATACATTATGAGTGAGCTTGTTCTTAACGTCCATCCGAAGAGCGGTGGGCTCAGCTGCTGGATCCCAGCTTGTGACCATATTGATGACATGACGAATCCGGGCTCGAAGCTTGTTCTTCTTCTGTTCCGTTTATAGCTCGTAGCCCATGGCCCGGGCACATCGGTGAAGCCAGGCCTCGAGTCTTGGAGGGGTCCAAAAAAGATTGTGGGTATTGGTGATATTCCTGATAACAAGAAAAAAAAGATTGCATCAGTCATGAGACGCTATCTAACATATCAACAGGAGAGTGAAAGCTTCCTCGCTTTTATGAAAGGAACTTTGATGGACTATGGACTAACGGGCGTAATAGCCTTCACGTTGAAAGAGCAACTTCATGCTCGTTGATTGTAATCGCGGAGTGGCAGGAGTAATTGGCTCACCTTAAAACGAGGCATATATCACTGGGGTCATAGCGCGTATACCTCGCTAGCTTGAGAGCAACAGACCAAACCAAAGGAACGCTGACCAAGGTCAGCATTTTATTGTTCGATTCATAAACAGTGTGTGGATGCACGTTGTTGAGTTGAACAGTCTCTTGATAGATAGGGTCATATTCATTCCCATTTGCGCTGCGAGTAAAGAACGGTTCAAAAAGGCTCTCAGAAGTGACAAAACGCACAATGACTCACTCTACTGCCAAAGGTAGATATATATCCGCATCACTGTTCATCCAGTCTGCGCCAAGGTCAAAGTGCGCGGCTGTCATTTTGATACAGTCTTTAATCCTCTCTGAAGCGTCCGTGACTCCAAACTCTTCCCATTCGGCAACGAATGATCGACCAATGTAGTTAACATCGCGTGTTGAGGTCCGACGAGGAAGTGCGTTGTGTAGTGAGCTTGGCGAAGAGTGGGCGGCCAAATAATGCTGCTCTACCGCCAGAGCGGACAAGCTAGGATGGAGGAGCATGCATTCACCTCCATGGATGACTAGGCGTACAGGACGACCATTGAAATGAGACGGTATGAGAGTAGAAAGATAGTTGAGGATGGTGATCAAGGACTCCCGTGTCAACTGCCGAATATTGCGCGATGGGGTATGTCTTTCGGTTGTGGTATACCGAGGAAAGTTGGGCTGATACCTATCCATCGAGGTTACGATATATTAAATATGGCGTCTGAGGACAGCAGAACAGTGGCGAATAGAAAGGTTAGATATGGAAAAGATGTGGAGGAGCATAGCCGCCGTCAAAGAGGATAGTACATAACATAACCAAATTTACTGCAAGCAAGCCGGTTGATCCGAATTCCGAAATTTGGGCACCAGGATTGAGCGCCGTAGGCAAATCTAGTTCATTTATTCAAAACCAAGAAATTTACAGTACCTCACCACAGAAATATGTTTACCCTTCTTGATTACATTGCCTAATCCCTCTCTGATGGGTGTGCATGCCTCGGTGAAACCAATGCCCAAATCCTGCAGCGCAAGTAGCAGTGCAAGAGCTCTTGCTACCTCACCTTTCTGTTGATGAAGCGAAGAA
>JABCKL010008463.1:17604-27660 GCA_018851305.1 Calocybe cyanea
AAAAAAAAAGAAAAACCCACTTGGAATCGTCGGACAATTATTATCGTGGTAGCACATTGCAAGAAAGTTGGAAACGCGCCAGCAATTTTTTTATGGGGGGCGGTCACGAGACCGCTCAAGGGCAGGTTGATCCGAATTCCGAGTTCTGGGCAATTTGGGGCACCCATGCGTCAAAAAGAAATCTCTATTTGTAGAAAAAAAAAAACCCCTCCGAATCTACGTCTATTTTAACCATAGAAATCCGTTTCTCCCTTCTTAATCACAGCATCCAACCCTTCCTTGATAGGCGTGTCTCCCTCCGTGAAATCAATAGCCAAACCCGCAGCGTCTTCTCTATCGAGTAACAATGCCAGAGCTCTCGCTACATCGTCTCTCTGTTGAAGAAAGCGGAAAACAAAAACAAAAAAAAAACAAAAAAATCAGCCATTTGCACGCTTGTCAAAAAGTAATGAAAATTTAAAAAAAAAAAATCCGACATACAGATATAGAAAGACCCAAAGGAGCTCTCCCAATCGACGCTTTTCCCCTTCCAGGCGCATTGGACAAAACGCCAGGACGAAGGATCGTCCATTTGAACGAGGTGCGCGTGCTGAGTTCCTTATCTGCCAAGTACTTGCAGTACATGAACGCCCCCATCATTCTCCATGCGAACATGGACGTCATTGCGTCATCTTCGGACTACAAGACAAAATGGGTGAGTAAAATTGTTCCTTCACTTTCTTTTTCACGAGGGTTTGACGCACATAGTAAGGAGGAATCTTCTCCGGATTCCTTATATCCATACCCGATATAAGTATCAACCTCGGCTTTGGACCTTGCACACCTTCAATAGCATCAAACACCTTCACAGCACCCTCATAATCCACCTTTTTCGAACGCTCAAACCCACCCCATCCCCATACCCCAGCAGTATAGTAAACAACATCTTGACCCTCAAACACTTTTGAGAAAGACGACACGGGCTCGTCTTCGAGGGAGAGCACGACTGGCTCAGCGGATAGACGCTTGATGTCATCTGCTTGGTTGCGTTTTCTGATTATGCATTTAACAGTGTGGTTAGGTGCTAGGAGACGTGTGAGACGGATTCCGATCTATTATTTTTTTAGTATGGGGTGGGGAAAAGTGACGGATGACGTGGAGGGTGAGTCGCGTTCGATATCAATAGCCAAAAAAATAAAAATCAAAACTCACTCTTCCATGTCCTCCAACGATAATAATCTTCTTTGCCAACGCCGATGCCATCGCTTGTTGTTGTTGTTGTGGTGGTAGTGGTGATGCAGAAGGAGAAGCTAACAGTGGTGATTTACAAAGAGGCGGATATGAGACGGACAAAAGTGCTGTTAACGACGTTTCTTTAGAACACTGCAGGCGGCGAGTGGTCACGTCATTTGTCATTGGGATCCCCGAGGCCGAGGTACCTCGCAACTAAGCAAGGCAGGGCGCGAAAAAAAAGATAATCATTCGTTAGAACTGCTTCCGTTTATGCAAAAGCCATCTAGGACCCTCCCCTGGTTTGTCCGATTTGGGGACCAAAGATGTATAGCTATTAATGCTTATCCAAATTTGGGACCCCCATATCGAGGGAAGAATTGCGAACCACAATCAATAAATGACGGATATCTTACCTCAGTCGAGCCTTTGTTATGTTTGGCTGTACAATTCACTGGTGTTACACATGAGATACAACACCATATCACCACCACAAGGAGACAATGTCCCATTGAAAAAATCCCTGAAAAATAAGATGAACCCCCTCGTCAGTCCTAGAATACATTACAGCAGATAAAAAAAAAAATCTGATGTGTACACTTCAATGGTATAGTCATCTGCTGTATAAGCAATTTGCTGGACGATGGGATGAACAAAGATAAAAAAACAGCCCTATGACAGTTCAACACGTTGGTAACGATCTCTCTTTAGGCGATGGCACATGCGATGTGCTCCCTCTCAGATCACGCCCCCTCTTTGTTACTAACAATATACCCCCGAAGGCCGAGGGACCGCGAGGGTGAAGCGCCCGCGATAAAATCAGATTATTACACCCGCTTGAAAAATCAGCGCACCCAGAAAATAAAGACAGACGCGGACATGTAAGCACAATTTCGGGCAAAGGGTCGAGAATCGGGTCGTCAGAAAGGCGTTCTCTGTAAAGGGCGGGGGACCCCGAGCAAATGATCGACAAAGTTGACTTTTCCGATCCGCGATCGCACGAAATCCGTAAAACGAAATTACTCATACACGTGATGAAAGAGTTTAGGGCAGGTCGCCGCGATCCCTGACTTGAACCCCCCTCCGCATATACATCCCTCTCGTACACTTGTCCACTTTAACCGAGAAAATCTGTTTCTCCTTTTTTAATCATTGCATCCAGCCCTTCTTTGATAAGAGTATCTCCACCGCCGAGATCGATAGCCAAACCCGCAGCATCTTCCCTATCGAGGAGCAAATACAGAGCTTTCGCTACGTCTTCACGCTACAAGGGTACAAGCGAGATTTTTTTAACTCCTCCGTAAAAAAAAAAAAAAAAAAAAGTGCCAACGATTGAACTTACGGAAATGGCGACACCCAAATGAGTTCTTCCAACGGTAGCTTTACCTGTTCCTGGATCGTTCTTTAAAGTGCCTGGACGAAGGATTGTCCATTTGAACGCGGTGCGTTTAGAGAGGTTCTTGTCTGCTTCGTATTTCCAGTGCATGTACGTCGGAATGGTGGTATAAGTGTTTTTGGACCACTTGATATCGTCTTCATTCTACGTTAAAGTTCAGTATAGAATTCAGGCATTGTATAAGAAAAAATGGAATGCGTTGTTTTTTTTACTACTGCGAAGGGCAAAAAAGAATGACGTACATAATGTTCAGGAATCTTCTCGGGATCCCTAACATCAAGTGCCGAAACGAGAATCAAACGCGGCTTCGAACCCTTCACACCTTCAATAGCATCAAAAACCTTAACCGCTCCTTCATAATCCACCTTCTTCGTTCTCTCCGCCCCTCCTTTCCCTCCAGCTCCAGCAATAAAATAAACCACATGCTGATTCTCAAAAAGCGCAGTGAAATCAGAAACGGGGGACTCCTCGAGGGAGAGGAGGATGGGGTGTGCTGAGAGGGTTTTGATGTCGTTTTCGTGGTCGGGAGATCTGATGACGGATTTTACAGTGTGTTTGGGTGTTAGGAGGCTTGTGAGGTTGAGTGCGACCTGTTAGGAAATGTTAGACGGGGGGGCTTGAGTCTCGATAAAACGTCGCCAATGTGACATTGCCCTCTACTCAGCCACAGCATTCACTGGGCGGAAGAGCTTACCTTTCCATGCCCGCCGACGATAGTGACGTTCTTCGACATAAGAGTTGAATGGGATCTTGCAGCTGAGAACGATGATTGAGAGAGAGAGAATGGGTGGCGAAGAACAAGCCTGGGTAGAAGACGCATTCAAGTCACATCTTTCGTAACGGATGACCTCATTCCTTCGCTAAAATTTGAAATTCGCTTTACCACTGACTTGTAGTCCTGAGATGGAGAAGCTTAGGAGTCGTAGTAGGGCCGACCCATAGGTCGGCGATTGCATTCGACTAGATATATACTATCACACAGATTATGTCTTATCTTTGACATCGCCTAGATTTTGTCTCCGTTTGAATTGTTCGGCGTCGATGTGAAATTTTTTTAGATTACTCGGTAGATATTGTTTATGGCTTTGGGAAGCTAGATGGTCTTCAGCTTGTTCATTGGTGAGAATCCATAACCATCGTCGTTCAACTCTTCTTCTTAACCCCGCCATTCATCAGGTCGATAAAAGTGAGCAATTTCTTGGAATATCAGAATCCATATCGTAATATTCGTTTTTTTTTGAAAGGCTCAGGTTTCGGTGAATGTAAGGTCTTGGGATTACTGCAAATCAAGAAAGTGGTTTTTGACTTGTCTGTTTTTAGGTCGTAGTTGTGTTAATCGTTCAAGCGTAAGATCATTTTCTGTGGTCATTTGTCAACGTTAACTCAAACGTCCTACCCCTCCAGACTATATGCCTACCGCATGTGGATCCGTAAGTGCCAATTCCTATGCCGGATTCCTAAACTTGCAATCCTTATGGCACTTTTTGGATGGATAGTCGGCGGTTATCATCGAGGAATCTTGAATTACGTGGTGGTACGTAAACATATCCAGTTCTCCGGACAGTAGGAAGAGGTTTTCATCGATTTTTCCCCCCACTAGATTGCAGTTGTCGCAGGCGGATTTGGTAAGCGGACAATTTTGCTAGAAGATGTTAAGATAGAGAATCTCATGAATGCTTTTTTCATTGCGTGTGTTGGTTGGTCAGCTATTGGAATTTGTGAGTTTGCCTGCGCTTGCTCGTGAGCTTCTTTCCTAGAGATATTGATTTGGTTAATTCCAGGCCTAGCGCAACAGATGTGAGCCTAATCGCGAAAAGATCGAATGTTCCACTCTCCTGACTTCATATGTAGTTTCACTATCGACTCATTCCAGCAGCTTGACAAAATTAGCGTGAGATCCCTCATACTCTTTCACAGCAATTACATTATTCATGGCCTCTACATGTTAGTGGGTAATCAATGCCTCGTTATCGACATCCACTGGGATCGACTTCATGATCGCTTGTACAATGTGCTATTACTTGTGGAAGAGCAAAGGATCATTGACTCGGTATGAACTTTTCTCGGCATGATATTTATCACGAATTCAAACCAAATCGATGTTTTTCCTCTTAGCTTGCACTCGAGAATCTCTAGTATGATGCAATACGCGTTGAGTTCTGGGGTCTTGACTAGGTATTTTGATTCAATGTACGATGTGTATTCTTTCCGGATACTCAAACTGTTCAAACCAGCGCTTGCTCGTTGTCCGCTATGTTCTCGGTAAGTCCATCTTCGTTTTTCCTTTTCTCTTTGTCATCCCCCTCTTACGCTAGCTCCTCCCAGTTCAATTTGGTGCCAGCCACCTTCATCTATCTCGGTGTCCAATTCATCCTTACGAAATGTATGTCTAATCCCATCCTCTTTCATACATTACAAAGCTTATATCTCGTAATCCTCAGTCTATGTCGGTTCTTTTTTGGCCATGCTGAACGCCCGGAAGCGCTCAGACAAACCTATCGGAGACGCGGAAGGATCTTTCGGAACTCCACTTCGGATACAACTTCATACTGAGACTGTACAAACACATGATTCTATGCTCGTTTCTCCAACTCCAAGTCGTGATCGGGTTCAGGTATGTTTTTTTTTTTTTTTTTTTCCAATATTTCATTGTATACTTCTCCTGGAGCACAAGAGACTGAAAAGTGGTGATTTGTAGCAGGAACCAGATACGACGAAGATGGAAACGTGGTAGTTGGGTTCTTGTTCCGTCGGTGTATTGATTTATTCTTTAATTGGAAAGTAAAAAAAAATTGTTTCCGTAGTATTATGTATCTGGAATATTTTAGGAGCTTACAATTAGTCGCTACTGGAACTTGTATCATTCTTTTTTATCCCCGCCTCAGGGATACCCCTTACCTTTGTCAATCGTTATAATAGTCTCTCCTCGCTGGATGATAGTATTATAGCTGGTTGCCCGTAATACTTGCTCCTACAGACGAAATGAAGTGAATTGGATTGCTTTGAACGAACGATCACCAATGGCCGTTTGCTGGGTGGATTGTCAAGTATAACGATAAATTGATAAATTTACTGTAACTCAAACCATCAGCTTGGTCAGAGATATCCGTCGAAGCTAGTACATGGTGTATCTGGTAAAACATCAAGCTACTTATCGTTCGAGATATAAATATAAGAAACAAACGCAGACGAGTCGATAATATTAATTTCCACCAGTCCACCTAAGTGAAGAGAATTAGATCAAGGTAATATTTTGAATGAGTCCGAACGTTGAACTCACACGGCAGGGCCAGGAATTGGGTAGGACTACCAGTTACGCATGAATCAGCGTTGGTGAGATTAAATCTGTATTTAGGTGCTTACTGATGAACCTATTGTTAGGAACCGAAAGGAGATTAGTCGGGTAACCAAAGTGATAACTAGAAACTCGCCCTGGTATGCATCGAAAACAATTCCTAATAAAACCTTTTGTCAGTATTTCGTTCACGTTGATATGTTGGGAAGCCTCTTCACCAGGAGTTTTTGCGTTGTATGCACCAGGGAAAGATACGAAGGAAGTTGGCAAAGCGTTACCTGAGCCTGTTACTTGGATTTGGATACAGCTTGGGTACACTTGTGCCCCAGGATATGCGTAGGCTACGATCGAGATTTGAATTTTTGTGCAACAGCCCTTGAATGAGAGGTTATTTTTTACGTACCTGAGTGAAGGGCGATGCTGGTGATTATGTGGTTAGCCGTAATAATTGCATAACGGATAATAAGCTTTACATCTCGTGACGGACGATATACTGTCCAGCCTTGAGTTTCGGTGGGATAGTGAATGTGTAGATGCTTTTGTTTGCAGTAAGCACATCTGTTGCGGCCCACTTGCCATTTGACAAGCCAGATTCTGCGACCTTGAACCACACAGCTCTGGAGGATGATCAGCTGCAGTCCGAAACGTGCAAAGTTAACCTACGAGGTGCCGGGATTCCACTTGGTTATATCACTAGGAGCACGCGCCATGTATGTTATCATTGGCCCCTAGACCGAGTCTCAGATGCGGACGATCATAAGTTTATAAGGATGCAACGAGCACCATACCATGTGCGAGTCAGGCCAGGTGGTCCAGTTCAAAGCCACCTTCGACCCAGCAGCAAACGTTGCATATATAGGAGCTGGTGCAGAGCCTGCCTGACCTCCTTCTGACCACCCATTGCATTGCACACTAGCAAATTGGAGTTTAGATAAAAAAACTTAGGAAAATAATGACATCAGTCGTACTCGATTAGAGACAGATCGGTGATAGGTCCTATATACTAGGCGTATGAGCACCTGAAGAACCAACGTCAAAGGTGCTGTTTGCTTACCGTTACCGGGAATTTTGCGGACGATACGTTGAGGGGGAGGGCTGGTATAAGGGTCCTGGTAGGGCAAGTAGCCAGTGTATTTGCTCGAACCAGAGACAATCTCTTGAACATATCCGTGGCCATAGACGGACAGCGCAAGCGCGGAGAGCAATGAAGCAGTTAAGATGATTTTGAACATAGTCGAGAGTCGATCGAGTTGTTGCTTAACTAGAATCCATGAAACAAGGGTTTTTAAAGCTTGCAAATTGGCTTGTTACAGCCGGAAAAGCAAGGCCGTTGGCGGCCCGCATAGGGTACCCGGAAGCGTATTATACTTTACGGCAGGAAACCTGCTTGACTGCATGACCTTGTGCTGCGCTCATGAGGACTAGTTTGCTACAATGCCTAAAAATATGGGTCTTACCAACTGCGAAATAAACCCGTAAACTAAACGTCATATTGATGCTTGGCTACTGGAATTTTGACAGGCTATCGGTGCCGCATGTGAAGCAACGCAGGCCATCACACAGGCAACGAGGTTAATACTTCGGAAAATTGAGATCCGAAGTTCTACAGCTCTTGTGGTAGTTTATCCTGGTCCTATATTTGGGCAGCTAGTATTTATAAGTGAAGGGACTACGGAGTCCAAATGATCACTCTGGTTGTCTCGTAAGAATTGTCTTTGGAATCATAGGCTGAACTCACTTTTCGTCGAAAGACATATGGATCATCGACTTCGATTATGAACAACAACTAATTAGACTCGAAGTCAGATATATCTAAGCTGCTGCTGATGGCCAACTTCTAGTAGTCAGCAAACTTGATCAAAGTTGTCCGACGAGTTGCAAAGTTCTTGAGTTTTACGTTGTGTAGAATCCGGGTAAGAGTCGATTGGCCATTATAGGAATATGACCAGCGATTTCTCCGTATCACGGATTCTCTCAAACATCCAATGACAGGAGCGCAAAAATTAACAAGGAAGAGGAGAAAGATCTATACCGCACGAGTGTCTCTATTTGGTCATATTCAAGTTGATCTCCGAGGAGGATAGAGTTTAGAGAGTTGGGATAGAAACTGCAACTTTTGTCAGAACTATGTGTGCCTCTCAACGTGTTCAAGAAATCGTGAAATGACGTGGACGGAGCCGGCACAATTTTTTGTACGAGTTGTCAAAATGTGTGCCCATCACGCCCAAATTCTGCTGCCGACGGAGATTGAAACCATAGTGGCCGTTGCCGGGACATTTCCGACAGTCGGCGCTGACCACGAGCGCTCGCATGCACTTACTTACCACAATCACCCTATACTCGATCTTTCTAAAGGATTCAGGAATAGTCTGGACCATGAAAAATGGGCGCTTGAGACTTCTACAAGTCGCGATTTATCAGCATTGCGTAAAAAGCCTGACTAGTCTAAAATAATAATGTCAAGCCGGATTTGCAACTAGCTCGCCGCCCGCTGCGACCTGTCCATCTGCCACCTCCTGTTGCATGTATCCAAGAATGTGTGTTACTATTTCTAGCGTTCCAGCGGCTTTTACTTCATACCACCACCTACACCCTCAAGGCTTCTGTCTTCTTCAGCTTCGATTTACCTAACAAAGGTTCGAGAAAGCGCCTTGCGTTCGAGACCTTACCAATAAAACCCTTCCTTTGGTCACTCTTTAAAAAATGCACTCAGTGGATACGATGACAAGGTGCACGAGCCTCTGTCTGGTACTGAGCTTCATTTTTGCCCAGGCTTCAGGTAAGACTGATATTGAGAACCAGAATTACCGGGACGATGATTTGCTTTAGGATACTTCATTATCACCGAACCAACATTTGATACTCGATGGACTGTTGGAGAGCCCGCTTCAATGTCGTGGCGAAAAGGCATCGAAGACGGGATCTCGGTTTTCGATGTCGAACTTGCACGCTTGGGTCGAGACGGGCTCACCCTCATAGCGAAAGATGGTGAGAAATGTTTCCTTTTCGAAGGGCGATATATTCTCTGAGTATACTGATAAAAAAACCACCTAACCAGTGCCCGCCTCACAATCATCCTTGAATGTACTCCTAGAAGACGTCCCAGCGGGTGACGACTACTTTCTCTTTTTTGTGAACTCTACGCATGGTGCTATGCATGCCTCATCGCCACGCTTCAGCATCCTTGACTCTAGCTCGGCGTCCTCCGACAACTCAGGACAGCAACCATCTGCCGTTTCGGGCGTCCAAACAGTGACGGTGAGCGGTGCCCCAAATCCAACAAGGCAATTCGCTGCCACTCTTGCGGCATTTAAAAACGGAGCCTCTGCATCAGGATTCGCAAGCCAGGCTTTCCAATTTGGTACGCTGGTGATGAGCTGCTTCATTGGATTCGCGGGGACACTCTGGTGATCAGATTACACGCCGTATCCTTTCTCTTCTTGGTGTCGTCTAGCGCGTTTTGAGGTCATCCTCTCGTTATTTGACTGCACTGAACGGTATAACATGACTCACGGTATGCAACCGTATCACATTCGCTTACAAGTCGCATCGCACAAACATCCGCTCCTTATTTATATATACCATTTACCCTCCCATTGCATGTTAATGTACATAGTCATTGAAAGAATAGAATAAATGGAAGCGATACCCGTATGGAATGAATCCAGTTATCGCGGTACCACAAAGATGTCGGTCTGTTGCAATCCATGTACTGATTATCGGGAAAGCACACTTCCTAGATAAGTGTGTTACCTACACTTGATGTGGCTTATAGATGTCAATTACTTGACAACGGCTAGGATATGGCGCCCGCCACTCCGAGCCGTGTTTGCAATAAGACACTGGATGTCAACATGTGTCACTACGCAAGAAAATGTGATAAATATACCGCACTCGTATCCTTTTGGGTCTTTTCCCAGTCGAGAAGCACAACAGTGATTTGGGTAACTGTATTGTTATAAATGAATATAAAAGTGCAATCTATCCTTTGCAGAGCGCTCATCTATGCGGAGTAGCGGAGGCAGTCGACTCTTCTTTTTCTTTCTAGGACATATAAAAACAGGTCGTTGCATTAAATTTGATTCCGGCGTTTTAACGCTTGATGCTTGACGTGCTGTCTTGTCATTGATTCTGGCATCGGACTCGGATGTAAGGC
>JABCKL010008464.1:0-27462 GCA_018851305.1 Calocybe cyanea
CGACGACCGGTGCTGTTACCGCATGTGGTTAGCGCGCTCAGGTGGAGCACCAAGGCGGGCGTGGATGGCCGATGAACCGCCCAATGACGTCATACCTAATTGGTTGCTGGTGTGTGTGGGCGCGGTGGAGATCGTTGCGTTGAGTGAAAATGGCGGCGATAAACGATGAGTTCCGGAGTCGCCGAAAGTCGGCGAAGTAGTTGAGAAGTGAAAGATAAATGTTTGGCGGGTCAAGTTGGGATCGGCGAGCCGTATACTGAATCGGCGAACGTTGTGCGGCGATTGTAAGTATTGTTTGTATGCGCGCTGCGTGCCCAGACTCCTCACGTGCATATCAGCGCCAAACCTTCTTTGGTACCAGAGGTGACATCCCAGTAAAGGGAGCCACACCAAGGTCCAAGGATGGGTTGTTGTCACCTGGCTTGCATGAAAAATGGAATAGTTCAGACTTTCCATGTTTCAGAATTAAACTCATGCAGAAGGTGACCTCATCAATCACTCCATGCAGGCTGCGAAGTGCAGACAAATTGTCTGCCCAATTTTTATGTTGAACAATGATGGTGCCATCATCCACATAAGGAAGCAGTGTGCCCTCAGAAATGGGGACGCACTGTGAGATTATCCTCATGAGTGGCGCAAGGTACACTGCTGATAGGACCAGAGAAAGCATGGATCCCTGTCCCACACCAACATTGGCTGTCATCTGGGGCAATCTGTCAAGACCCCAGAGATAGGAAGTAGTCCTCCCCCATAAATACAAGGAAAAGAACCCAACCAACTCCAGGCCAAAGCGGCCCCATTTGAGCACATGTATGAGCATCTTGTGATTGAGAGATGGAAAGAACTGGGCAAAATCAAATGCAAATATGCTCATCTTAAGGCCTTTGGCCCACCCAGCATGGATTATAGTAGTAAGGTAGACACCCGCATCCTCAGTGGAATGCTGTTTAGTGCCTCCAAACTGGTTGGGATGGAGAATACTAAATTTGGCCATGTTGAACAGCATTCAATTCGCAATCATTTTCTCCATAAGTTTACCAAGGACATTCAAAAGTGCGATGGGCCTGAACAACTTGGAAGTCTTGTAGTCTGGCTTACCTGGTTTTGGTATAATAATGGAGTTGGACTGTTTGAAATGGCTCAGACAGTGCCCTATGTGGATGCAGGCATTGGCAAAGGCCACGAACCAGCAAGCTGGTTTGTCAGACTTGAAAACATATTTCAGATGTTTTCACATGAGCATATCAGGGCCCAGAGCCAATCTGCCAGAGGTTCATGGAGCTTGAGGACTGAGAAAGGGGCCCAATCGCAGATAGAGTGATCAATTAAAGAGTTGAAAACTTGAAAATCTACTGTTCTCCCTGAAGCAGAATTGTAGGTAGCATGCAGAGCTTCCCAAAGGAGCTCAACTGAATCACACTGAGCCCCTTGGTACTTGATGGACTCATATGGGGGTAAAGAACGGGCCTCGGTCCAGGACATCAGGTCCCAGGGCCGTTTGTTCTTAGAAGTGATTTCTTCAATCTGAAGATCGAAGAAGTCCTGTTTGGCTGTACAACAGGCATCTTTAAATTTCTTCCAATGGACATTTGTCCTGGAAGCTCTATAGGTAGAAAGTGCATCAGTGCATGATGTATTCCACCATGCCTTGGTGTGTGTAGAAGGCTTCGGGTCCCATGTGTGGTCCCTCCATGCCTTAGAAATCGCCTCTGTCAGAACCAACAAAGACGCCTCAATGGTCACTGGGGATGTAAGTCCCTCCACCTCCCAGAAGGCAAACATGGCTGATAAATCTGCCCAGGACTCAGATTCAGAACCCTCACTCTTGAATTGGCTACACCTTTAGCAGAGGTTGTGAGAGTGCCTCCCAAATTGGCCTCGCTCCTTTTGGTGGCCTGGGCAAAAGAAGCAGTTGGCTTCAAAGAAGCCAATCGTTGCATGTTCCTGGATCTCGGATTGACCAAAATCATGAACCTGCACTGTCAGGCCCTTGGTGAGGGATCACAACCCGCCAATGCTTCTTCTTCCCAGAAGATGTCATTGACTACTAAGGCACTGCTTAAATGGTGGTGCATCATTCACTCCAACAAGGAGTTGGACAAACAGCCTGGCTATCTGGTTGAGGTGATTAATTGGGGCCTTGTTCAGGAGAGGTCTAAGATACATGCCATGATCACCAAGGAGGGATGGGGTGGTCATGTCATTCACCTTTCCAAGGCACTTGATGACCAAGCGGTCAAGATCATCAACTTATGGGCTGCCAAGGCCTTCCCCGAAGGGGTGAAGACCTTGGTAGATATTCCTCAAGCATGGTCGTTCCTGAAGATCAACAACTTCCCTACCTCACTCGCAATGAGGCTGGGGAGGTTGTTAAACTTACAAAGGTGGTGGCGGCTAACAAACTCTGGAAGGATCAGCTCCTCCAGTGTTTCCACCTTTCTTCCAAACCGCAAATTGCACCTAACGGGAAGGCTTCCAACTTGTGTGTGGTGTGGTTTGATATCTGGAATACTGCATCAGGATCCAATTGCAACAAACTTGATGGCCAATGCATCAAGCTTTTTTATTGTGTCTGCAAGATTGTAGCTGCCCGTTGCCATGCTGGTACCACCCTCTGCCACAAGTGCTGGAAATGGGGGCACTTGTTGTGGACTTGTCACTGCCAGTTGGCGTTCTGCATGCATTGTACTGAAATACATGCTGTCAAATGGCACAACACACTTGCAACATGCTGTTGTTGCCCTCCTCCAGGCAAGGAACCTACTCCAGAGGGAACTCCTTGCCCTCACAAGCCCCACTGTATGAACTGTGGTGGGGAACACCAAACAGACTCCCAGGACTGCCAGTTCTGGAAGCACCAATTTGATTCCAACTGGATTTCTGGTTGTTATGTGAGGCAGGAGGTGGACTGCACAGCAGCCCATCCATCTGGACCCTCGGATTCTCTTGCCCACCCCAATGCTCCCTGTACCCTGGCTTGCCTGGATAAAGGGAAGGGTCAGGCCTCATCTCCCACTGGTAATTAGTTGTAGCCTTATGGTATTACACACTTGCTGCCAGAATGTAAATCATAATTATCAATGGAGGTCTTCTCTTCTCTCTTCATTGAGTGATAAGTTTGACATGCTTCTACTCCAAGAGCTGCCTTGGAGCCTTATTTGTTGGACTGTATCCATGACCCAGAAAGATGGCAACCCAGTAATGAGCCCTCCCATTGATTCAGATTGGACAGTACTGTTCCAGAGGCCAATGGGCAAACACAATAATCCCTGAGTCATGTGCTTGTTGGTGCCTGGTGGCCCCAATGGTAGGAGAGACAAGGCATGGACTGTGAGTCTCTCCCCTCACAAGTGTCTGCCGGCCACAATGGGCCCGAAGGTCATATATTTGACTTTGGCCATGGGCTCAGCTTTGACTCCCCCTTTGTTCGTTCTTATGCATATATAGACCTAGATACTACCCTAGACACCTCAGTCGAGTTATACAAGACTGAGGTGAGTAGTGATTCCGACGATTCCACACTCAAGATACTCATAGAGTTTCATAGACACTTTCTTATAGGTATTATTGCTAATATATAGTCAAGTTATACGAGACTGAGACACTTTCTTATAGGTTTCAACAAGTTATGGGCCTTTAGCCGTTGTGTGCTGCAACACAGAAGCTTGATAGAAAGTAGGAACTCCAGCCACCTAACACATACTCCTGTTACTACACATTCATCATCCTTATCATCCATCATGACTACTGAAAACACATTGTTGACTGCAGTTGCAGCCTCAAACCTATCTGTCCCAAAAATCACATCCCCCTTCACTGGCAAAAAGCTCCAGAAATCAAAAGGCAACTATAAACAATGGGCGGAGGACATACATATTAGCCTCCTGCTCAACTCCCTAGCCAAATACTTGGAATGCCCCACCAAATCTAACCCCTGGTACAAATCCTGGCGCAATGCAGATGCTATCGTAACTGCATTCATCCTTAGCAACATAGCACAGAAGGAACGCGACCATCTAAGCATGAAGAAAAATGTTCGTGAGAACTGGGAATCCCTCCAGGCTAGACACAAAAATGAGGGCCCCACTAGGCAGGTTGCTCACCTCCAGGATGCTCTCTCCACCTGTTGCAGCAGGGATACCCCACTACCCATTACACTATGTGCAGTCCGTGAGTCGATCCAAAGAGCTTTTGCTGCTGCTGAAGTCACAGAAAACCTCCTGGCATGTATTTGTGCTGTCAATACCCTAGTCAATGACAACTTTGCCCATTTCCGCTTCTATATTACCAACAGCCTCTCCAAATCCACAAAGGAGTCACCCTATGGCTTTGATGAAATCCTGTTGTATGCCAAGAATGAGCAGAGCATTTATGAGAACCTAGTCAAGAAGAAAGCAAACACACTAAACACCACTGACTCCATTGCACTGGCAGCCTCAGCAGGACAAAAGGGGCAGATGGTCTGCAGCAATTGCAAGCAGACTGGTCACTCCGTGGATTACTGCATCTCAAAAGGGGGGGGGGGATGGCTGGCAAAACCATTGCTGAATCAAAGGAGGCCCGCCAAAAGGCCAGGGACCATGACTCACTGACCCACGCCACAAGCAAACCAGAGACGTCACGTGTCATGTTGAACCTCACCTGTCCAGATGGAAAATCTTTTATTGCCTATGTTGATGCATCACATCTCCCTACAAACTCCACCACCACCACCCCCAATGCCAATGCCCCCCAGTCACATGATTTTGCCGGCCTCGCAAACACTGAGCCAGTCGTGAGTATAGAGGAAGTAGAATATGAAGGATGGGTGGTAACGGAACTCGATCTGGTCACATCCATTGACTGGGACACACATACACATCCCACCAACTCTCAGTCCCTCCAAGTCAACCTTGCAATGTCCCATGTCAACCTCCCATTCATCCTCGATACCAGCACTATGGTACACCTCACACCTAACAGAGAAGACCTTATCAACTTCTGTGCCATTGATTCTAAACCCATCAAGGGCGTCGGCGGATCCTCGATACAAGCCATAGGCATTGGAGACGTTCCTCTCCATGTCGGGACCATCAACACAATCATACTGTGTAACACCCTGTACATACCAAATGCTAGTGTCTGCCTGATCTCCATTGGGACTCTTGCCAGCGACTACAACATAGTGGCTCATTTTGACAAAAACACTTGTTGGCTCACAAACGCCTTGTCTGCCATGATTGTGAAAGGCACTATGCTTGCCTCTAAACGCCTTTATGCCCTCCAACTCCATGTCATGCCTGACAATGTCACACTTGCTGTACAATGTGCCCCTGACCTTTCCACCTGGCATAACTGGCTGGGACATGCCAACTATCATACAGTCATTGATATGGCTTGACACGGCTTGCTCACAGGTGTGTCCTCAAAGTCCCTATCCCTACCTGCAAAATGTGACTTTTGTGCTCTTGGTAAACAGACCAGACAGCCAATTCCAAAGACACACAGGGAAGGGGTGGGGCATAAAGCAACGAGGAAACTGGAGAAAGTTTGGGTTGATCTGTCAGGTCCCACCACTGTTGTATCTAGAGCATGCAATTTATATATCATGGACATCATAGATGATTTCACTGGCAGACTTTGGTCGATCCCCCTAAAATCTAAGGCGGATGGATGCCTTCACACAACTGCTTACTTGGGAACAAGCATGTGAACACAAGACAGGGTTGAAAGTCAGGACCTTTATCATGGACAATGGTGAATTGAAGAGTGGGAAGATAGACAAATGGCTAGCCACGCAAGGAACAGAACAGAAGTTTGGAGCACCTTATACCTCTGCCCACATTGGGAGGGTAGAACGACTACACCACACACTTATGAGGAAGGCTTGTACCATGCACATTCACACTCAATGCCCACCTTACTTAGGGATGAGTTCTACCTGACAGCGGCCCACCTCCACAACAAAACAGTCACCCAAGTGCCTGGCCCTGTCACTGCATGGGAACGGTGGTACAGACACAAACCTGACTACTCGTACCTTTGTGAAATTGGCTGCCGGGCCTTTGTCCTCATACAGAACTGACACAACCTGAAGATATTTGAGCAGTCCATAGAATGTGTCCTAATTGGCTACGATGCCAACTCAAAGACATACCGGTGTTACCACCAACAATCTGGAAACATCTATAGCTCCTACCATGTTCGATTCCTCAAAAGCCATGACAGACATGCTGTGTCCCCACCAGATACTGAACCACACGGTCCCAACCCACCTGCCACAGATGAACCATCAAACATCACTGACATTCTTGATAGCTCTAGCATGATGCTGCTGACCCTCCCTGACAATGACCGTATACTGCTGCCTGACAACCTGGATGTTGAACATGTCCCCCATGCCCCCAATGAACAACCACCCCCCCAAGAAGTACCTCCAGCTGCCCAGAAACAGCTGGATAACCCAGTCATGAACCCCCTGCCCCCCTGCAGATCAACCCAAAAGTGCACAGCACCCACCAACTCCCGTGTGAAACAAGTGGTGCAGGAATCTAGAGAGAGCACAGAACAAGTCCGTATTGCGAGGGAACAGAGGAGGCAGGCCTTGCAGGACTTACACAACCACGCCAAACAACCAGACAATGCCACGGTGCAACAACTCAACAATTCCTTTGCTGATCTACACCTTGATGACCGCAATGATGAACCTGACCTCCTAGCCAACACCCACCTTGCTCTAAGTGCTGCTGACAATATTGATCCCACCGCAAACCATGACAAACCACAGTCATTACATGAAGCACAGGCCTCAGTAGACTGGGGAAAATGGTGTGAAGGATACCTTGACAAACTCAAGTTGTTACAGGAAATGGGTGTTTATGAGTTGGTTCCCAGGTCAACCATGCCTGTTCACCAGAAAATCTGCAAAGGTTGACCAGTCTTCCAGCTGAAACGCAATGAGGATGGTGTACTGGTATGGTGGAAGGTCTGCCTTGTATTCAAAGGCTTCAAACAAGTCTATGGCAAGGATTACACTAAAACCATGTTGCCCACAGCACACATGGAATCTTGGAGGGTTCTTCTGCACCTTGCTGTGTCTTTGGGATGGAGTGCTCACCAGATTGATATCAAAACTGCATACCTCAACACTCTATTGCCACAGGAGGAGGTCCAGAACATGGAACAGCCTGAAGGCTTTACAGAGCAAGGGAAGAACAACTTTGTCTGGTGGCTAGTATGGCCACTCTATGGGATGAAACAGAGTGGGCATATCTGGAATGTCACACTGAATGAGATAATGACTGGATGGGCCTAGCCTGCGAGCCATGTGTCTATTTCCGCAAGAGCAGATCTGGGATCATCATTGTGTGTGTCTATGTGGATGACTTCCTGTCTATTGCTGACATGGAGGAGGAGAATGAGAGGTTCAAGAATCAGATGTGCCAGGTATGGACAATCTCAGACCTTGGAACTGTCAAGTTCCTTGTTGGCATAGCAGTAACATGGGACCACGCTAACCACTCAGTCTGACTCTCCCAAACAGCCCTCATCAACTGTATTGTTGCCCAGTTTGGTCAGTCAGATGCATCACCACTGTCAATACCGATGGACTCGGGTGTCAAACTCTGGTGCATCAATACAACACGCTTACCAGATGAGGAACGGCTCAAAGCAACCAAACTACCTTACCACTCACTTGTTGGAAGCCTCTTATACCTCGCAATCTGTGCTCACCCCAACATTGCCTATGCTGTCCAGCAGCTCTCACAGTACCTTGACTCATACACCACTACCCACTAGAATGTAGCTATCAGGCTCATACACTATCTTAAAGGCACATGAGACCTTGGACTCCATCTTGGTAGCAAGGACTACGTAAGTCTGGTGGGATTTATGAATGCTGACTGGGCAAACTGTCTTGACACCAGACGGAGCATTGGGAGCTATGTATGGTCACTCGGGTCAGGTATCCTATCATGGTCCATCAGAAAACAGAAGATCGTAGCTGCTTCCTCCTGTGAGGCTGAGTACATCGTGGCATTTGAGGCTTTGCGCAAATGCATCTGGCTCTGCATGCTCTTGATAGCAATTGGGCACACCCAGGAAGGGCCAACCATACTACTCTGTGATAACACGTCTGCTATCAACTTGTTGGAAGATCCGATGCTCCATCAGCGTGTCAAACACATTGATATTAAATACCATTTCCTATGAGAACAAACACAAGCCAACCAACCCAGCCTTCAATATGTCAATACCAAGGACAACATTGCCTATGCATTAACAAAGCTGCTTGCACTCCAGCCCTTCCTACGGCTCAGGCAATTCATGGGCCTGCATTGAGAATTCTGTGTGAGGAGGAGTGTTGGTGCCTGGTGGCCCCAACAGTAGGAGAGACAAAGCGTGCACTGCAAGTCTCTCCCCTCACAAGTGTCTGCTGGCCACAATGGGCCCAAAGGTCATATATTTGACTTTGGCCATGGGCTCAGCTTTGACTCCCCCTTTGTCCGTTCTTATGTATATATAGACCTAGATACTACCCTAGACACCTCAGTCGAGTTATACGAGACTGAGGTGAGTAGTGATTCTGACAATTCCACACTCAAGATACTCATAGAGTTTCATAGACACTTTCTTATAGGTATTATTGCTAATATATAGTTGAGTTATACGAGACTGAGACACTTTCTTATAGGTTCCAACAGTGCTATGTCCACAAGAGGCTTGCCTCTTGGGGCATTCATATGTGCTTGGACATTGTGGATCATAGAGATGTCCTGGTGATTGATTTAGCCCTTAAGGGGCACCCTATCACATTATGCAATGTGTACTCAGACTGGGACTCATCTGGTATCAGATGGCTCTTGGATCATTCTTACCGGTTTTGGCTGGATTATCTCTGTGGCAATTTTAACTGTAGATTGTCTGTGTGGGACCCTGGGTATCCGCATGGCAATGATATGGCTGACATGCTACTGGCCGCAGTAGGCAAGATGGGGTTGGTTTTGGGTCGTCTGGAGGTACTGGCTCCAACTCATTATCTGTATGATTCCCCTAAGTCTAAAATAGTGATCGATCTGGTCTTCTTGCCTGCTGAACACAGGCTCGGACTGGAACCAGTTGTATGGGTGAGTGACCAGGGCCCTTCAGACCATGCACCACTCACCATTGATCTTGAAACTGACATCCCTGTTGGGGCCATCAGTCATTCCTGGCCATTCAAGAGTGAGGACTCTGAGTCTGAGTTGTGGGCGGATTTATTGGCCATGTTCACCTCCTGGGAGATGGAGGGACTTATGTCCCCAGCAACCATTGAGGCATCTTTGCATGGTGGAACATGTCATGTGCTGATGTGCTCTCTACCTACAGGGATTCCAGGACTAGCGTCTACTGGAAGAATTTCAAAAATGCATATTGCATTGCTAAATGGGATTTTTTTGATCTTTGGATTGAAGGGCCCTGGGACCTGATGTCCTGGACTAAGGCTTGTTCTTTGCCCATGCATGAGTCCATCAAGTATTGAGAGGCTCAGTGTAATTCAGTTGAGCTTCTTTGGGAAGCTCTACATGCTACCTACAATTCCGCTTCAGAAAGGGAGGTAGATCTTCAAGTGTTCAACTCATTAGTTGACCATTCTGTCCACAATTGGGCCCCTTTCTTGGTCCTTGAGCTCTGTGAACCCCTGGCAAAAGCTTTGGGAAGATTGGCTCTGGGCCCTGATATGCTCACATGGAAACATTTGAACTATGTTTTCAAGTCTGACAAACTGGCACACCAGTTTGTGGCCTTTGCTGATGCCTGCATTTGGGTTGGGCACTGGCTGAGCCACTTCAAGCAGTCCAACTCAGTGATCATACCAAAGCTGGGTAAAGTGGACTACAAAACTCCCAAGTTGTTCAGACCCATTGTGCTTCTGAACGTGCTTGGTAAACTTATGGAGAAGATGATTGCAAATTGAATGCTCTTTGATGTGGCCAAATTTGGTATTCTCCATCCAAACCAGTTTGGAGGCACCAAACAGCATTCCACTGAGGATGCAGGTGTCTACCTCACTACAATTATTTGTGCTGGGTGGGCCAAGGGCCTTAAGACAAGTGTGTTAGCCATTTGATCTCACCCAGTTTTTCCCATCTCTGAACCATGAGATGTTACTGCATGTGCTCAGGTGGGGGGGCTTCGGCCCAGAGTTGGTGGGATTCTTCTCCTCATATTTACAGGGGAGGACTACTTCCTATCTTTGGGGTCCCAACAGATCCCCCCAAATGACAGCTGATGTTGGTGTGGGACAGGGTTCTGCACTTTCTCTGGTCCTATCTGCGGTGCACCTTGCACTGCTTATGAGGATTTTTTTGCAACATGTTTCTCTGATTGAAGGCATGCTACTTTCTTATGTGGATGATGGTATCATCATCGTTCAATGTAGAAATTGCTGCACTTCAAAGTCTGTATAAAGTGATCAATGAGGTCACTTCCTGCATGGGCTTAATATTAGAACATGGGAAATCTGAGCTTTTCCATTTCTCGCGTAAGCCGGGTGATGACAACCCCTCTTTGGAACTCGGAGTGGCCCCCTTTACTGGGACGTGACTGATTTTTGGTGATCGTGTTTGATAATCCGTTCCCACTCCATCTGGCTTTCCGCAGAATCCTTTGTACATATTTGTATCGGAAACCGTCGGCATAATACTGAGCTTAAATATTTGGCGCAGTGGTCGGAATCATCCAACGCTGTGTTTCAATTCAGCACAGCACAATGTAGTACTTGATCGGAATGACGGAACGAGCAGCAAACGACGGAGCCTGTTATATGCCCACATTCCCACAGTGAGAACCTTTCGACGCGTCCTCTTGTGCACGCCCATCTTTTTTTATGCCCGCCTTTCAACCGCTAACATCGAAACGAAGATATCATGATGTGGAGATTAATCAGAGCTGGAAAAAATCTGCCATAGAGGTTAATCTTTCGTCTTCTAAGAAAGAAGAGTATTGGATGGTCCAATGGCAAGTAATTCTTACAACGTGCTCTTCTCGCTCATTTTCCCTGCTCACCGCCTGCTGTAGGAGAAATTACCAAACGAAAAAACACAAAACATGGGATGGCGACGCCGTCCTTGTTACCAACTCCACTAAAGCTGTACTATACGACGTGGACGGCTCAACGTACGACTCGCCTTTGCTCCATGCAACTCTTTTTACGTCTTACACTATCTTAGGATTGCCGTAGGAAAGGTCGAATACCCTCTTTTCGAGGGAAGAACGTTCTCAATTTCCAATAAAGATGTGGAACTCGACCGACAGTTGACACAGGATGAATACCTTGCGGGAAGAGCATTCGGCCCCTCCATGCACACGCCGGAATCCGGTATGACTGTTCCTTATAAAATTGGTATGCCAAGTCGGTTCGTCCCCCCGAAGGCCAGCTCCTTAAACTTGTCGATGCGAAACACCGCCAATATATCAAATATAAAACGGCATGGTGCCGCCTCAGAATCAATTGATGTGGCTCAGAGTTCCTACTTAGACGGGGAAATAGAGGAGACTTGGGCGGTTCGCTGGTAACGGTTTTCAACATGACGACGCGAGCCACCAATATGAACCCTCCGTATTTAGGCGTGAACCAGAGCAGAAGAAATATGGAGCTTGGGACGGCGACGCATTCATCTCTTGCGGAAACGGGAGAATCGTTATGATCTCCGACGGGGGTAAACTGTAAACAATTTCTTTGCAACTTACTGATGTTTTACTCATGTTGTCCCGTTCCAGGATGGGATCTATCCCCTGGACAGGAGATAAACTTTTCTCAGGGTATCGTATGCTGATCGGCGGTAAAGAATTAGAACTGGACAAAGAAAGAAATCTACCACAGGACTCCGGTAACCCGAACATAACGCGAGACCATGTCTACGATCGCGAACTTATCATGACCAACAACTCTGTGCAACCGACGTCCTTCTATGGTAAACTCATCAAGAAACAAAGCAAACCACTGTATGTATGCCTATATCTACTGACATGATCGGGAGTGTATTTGAAAGTGCTTCAGGCATGACCCCAATACCGAAAATGCCATTGTTATGAAAGCCCCAACAGTCGAGCACATAAAGAGGTTTAACAGAAAGTAGGTACAATTACGATATGTCCTTGATTTCTAATTTGAGCTAGAAACTTGCCTCTTGTGCCTGTCGTACTCGATCCTGCTATTTCTCGCTGCCTGAGACCTCATCAAATAGAAGGTAAGACCGATCTGTACGGCGACTTCAAATTGATTCGGGCCGATCACTCTGACAGGCGTAAAGTTCATGTATGAGTGTGTGATGGGTTTGAGGAAGCATGAAGGTCAGGGGTGCATACTTGCCGATGAAATGTAATCTCGTCTGATGTGAGGTTGATGCATTCTTGGAGCTGATTATATCGTATTACAGGGGTCTCGGTAAAACCCTACAGGTGAATCAATAACGGAAGCTTTCAGCACTCTACCAAATTGACGCAAATTCAGACTATAGCCCTTATTTGGACACTTCTTAGTGAATATCCTAGCCTTTGCACGCCATTCTACTCAACGGATTGACCTTAACAGAGCAAAATCCTTACGCTGGAGCCGCGCCCGCAGTTGAGAAAGTTCTCATTGTTTGCCCTGTCTCCTTAGTGAATGTGAGCATCTCTTACTCCGTTGTTTTGTAGCCGCTAAACAGAAGGCTCAGAACTGGAAAGGAGAATTCTTCAAGTGGCTAGGGAGAGACCGCCTTGGCATTACAACGTGTGATAAAGATAACAAAAATGTCCCTGCGTTCATGCATATGTTCGTATTGCATCTGTCGCACGGTGTTCGTTCTTCGCTACTTAATGTGCTATACAAAGGAAGAAACAGCAAGTGTTAATAATCGGTTACGAGCGGCTGCGGTCCGTTATGTGCGCATCCTTTCCGAAAGTGTATAGCAGTTGTTGATAGAACCCAGTGACGAGTTAGCCTTGATGATGTAAGCCTTGCGACCTCTCGCTCATGGCAACTAACAGCAGAGCTCCAATAAGCCCTTCCATAGGGCTTGTCATATGTGATGAAGGTTTGCTGGGTTGTGCCTTCAGCCAGTATAATTTGCAAATGGTTACTATAGGGCATAGACTGAAGTCCACCACCAAAACGACACAAATGTTTAAGGCGTTACGAACTCCGAGGCGGATCATTCTGTCTGGGACACCAATTCAAAACAATTTGAGCGAGTTTCACGCGATGGTACGAAGTCTCGTCTAACCCTTTCTCTTGGTTCGCCCGGCTGGACTGTTAACGTCCGACACAGGCGGAATTCTGCAATCCAGGTCTCCTTGGTTTGTTAGCAAGATTCTTACTTTGCACGCCAAACTCAAAGTTCAATCCAGATGAATATAGCACTTTCCGTCGAATCTATGAAGTACCGATTCTCAAAGGTCGGGTGCCGACTGCACTACCTAAAGACGTAGAACTAGGCCACGTGCGGATCTCTCAGGTAAAGCTTAGTCCGTTGTATCCTGTCATCGGATCACGAACCGCTGCATAGTTGCTTGACGTAGTGAAAAGCTTTGTGCTTCGCCGAGATGCAAATCTGCTGAAGAACATCTTACCACCAAAATGTGCACTCCGCCGCCTCCTACGATATTCAAAGCTAATCGGGTTGACTCCAGATGAATATGTTGTTTTTATCACACCCACCGTTCTTCAGTTGTCCATTTTCTCCAAACTGCTAAGCCCGGAGAAATTGGATGATATAGTACACAGCTCAAGCGCTGAGTCTTTAATACTCATGAACATGCTCACGAAAGTCAGCAATAGTCCCATCCTCCTCAAGGCCACGGCTGACAAGGCGAAAGCGGATGCTAGGGACGCTTTTCATAATGTTGTAGTCGATGAGGCGTTGGGTTTGATTCCCGAAGGTGCTCGGATTGACGATGTAACGTTGAGTGGTAAGTTGTAACACTACTTTTCGCAATGGTGTCCTCAATCTCTTTGTCAGGTAAGCTGATTGCAGTATCGAAGCTCCTTCAGGTCATTCCCTCCGTAAGTCATTTGAAGCCACATGTCTGGGCCACCGCTAGTTATATTTCATTAGACAACGGAGGAGAAATGTGTACTTGTGTCACACTATACATCTACACTCAACATCCTCGAAGCATTTTGCCAGGCTGAGAGCTATCCATATCTGCGTCTGGATGGGTAACGCTGACGTAATTCTCACACTGCAAGCTCTAAACCTCTGATAGGCAAACACCTGCAAGTAAGCGACAGGAGCTTGTAAATATCTTTAATAAATCATCGCGGGAGCAGAGTTGTAAGTTGACACAATCTCAGTCCGCAACGTCCTTACATTGCCCTTGCAGTCGTTTTTCTTCTCAGTGCTAAAGCTGGTCCGTGCATGAGATATTCTCTGATCTTGTTACGACTATCTATACAGGGGGAGTTGGAATTAATCTCATTGGTAATTCCAATTGGATTCTCATTTTCCGATATCTGAACTCCCGCCAGGCGCGTCGCGTCTATGCCTCGTAGATTCGGACTGGAATCCAAGGCTTGTGCATCCTCCTCTGTGATTGTCAGGCCTGACGTATAACCGTGATAGTTATGACCTTCAATCTATGGCGAGGTGTCATCGGTAACTCAAATTACCTATCTACTTCCTAGCCCTAATCATAGTTCAAGGGATGGCCAGAGGCATCCGGTCTACATCTACAGATTGTTGACTGCAGGTACAATCGACGGTATGGCCAATGATTATGCGTAATTCCCCATTCAACGTTATACATTCAACAGAGAAAATATATCAGCGGCAAGTGACGAAACTCGGATTGACAAGCTGTAAGAGCAATTGTCTATCGCCCATCATAGAAATTTCTAATATCCCCAAAGCTGTGATTACACCCGTACAGCACATCCCTCGTTCTGGGGTCATTACTAACCTTCGCTATCTAAGGGTATCGCAACTTCGAAAAGTGATTCATTCACGAGGAAAGATGTATTACCTTGTATCAAATCCATACTTATATAGTCGCTGACCGACTAACTAGCTGGTTGACATCTTCACAGTTCACCCTGATACTTTGTGCAACACACACGATCTCCTTGAGTGTCATTGTGAAACGAGCGGGATGGTTACGCATGATAACTTTGATGACGACGCAGCCATTGAACCGGAGCAGGGTTTTATGAAAGCTCGTGATCTACAACCGGAGGTTCTCAATCTGATGGACCGCGCGGTGGGTTCTTAGCTACCTACAATCATGAGTATGCAGTCCTTGAGCTTACAAGTAGAACTTACGCAAGAAAAATGCCGAATTGGCTGCACTAGGCGAATGGAAGCACATTAACTGTTTGCGGACTACCGCGAAAGATGAAGTCTACGACGAAGTCCTCCGAGACCTGATTACTTCCCAAGATTTATCTTCTACGGACGGCGCCGATAGGCCCACAACAATGCAGTGCCGTATGATGCCTACCTTCGGAGTGAATGATGCGGAAGCTGAGAGCATATCAACTCTTCACAATATCTCAGGCGGAGCCATCTCTTACCTTTTCCAGAAGAGTTCCAAAACAGAATTCAGCTCAGATACATTGATTTAGAATGTTAAAATTGCGCAGACTCAAAGGTATAGACGGAGGCTAAGCGGAGCCAAGTCGTCTTGAGACAACATGACTACCCAAAGCACCACATACAGTTATATATAGTAAAGATGTAAAGTGCAGCTTTATGCAAAAAGAAAAGGTTATAAGACGAGGGTAAGGCGGAACTAGCCACACAGGCTTTCTGGATGACCAAATTCCTCCATACCACCATCAGGAGAAAGGAGAAGGGAAAGGAAGCTGATCATCATCAAATGGAAAGGAATGTATGCCACCAGCCATGCGGAAACCTATGATCGACTAGCTTCATGTGCGATATTGATTCTGAGTCGGGCTGAATCAGTAAATCATTTCACTTCATAGACCACCCGGCCGTCCAAAGCGGTAGCCAGCACCTGGGTTTCAAGAATTTCGTCTGCTGGCACTTTCAATATATCCTTAGATAACACCACGTAGTCGGCGCGTTTCCCAACTTCCAAGGAACCAAGCATATTTTCTGTGAAGGACGCATATGCGGGGTCTATTGTCATGCCTGTGAAAGATGTAAGTCACACAAAATTCTTGTTCTCGGACGTTACAAGTACCACGAAGAGCTTCCTGGCGGGTCAGACGCTGTTCTGGGAACCTATCATTGGTTACTGATGAGCTAAGACATATGAGCATACAGGACTTTGGACTTACCAGCCACCAGGTCCATGCGGAGATTTCCCATCCGCAGAAACGCGGGTAACCGCAGCGTAGAAGCCAGAAATGGGGTTCATGGTCTCAACGGGAAAGTCCGAGCCCAGTGTTATCCTAGCGCCACTATCGATGAGGGATCGAAAGGCATAAAGACCTTTGACACGTTCGGGTCCCTAGAAACAGATGGGAAAGAACCCTCGCAGCTCAGAGAAACAGCCTACCAGGCGTTCTTGGGCATACCACATATCACTGATTCTGTTAATTGTCTCAATGCCTTATTGACCATAAGGTGGCAAAGGCGTACTGACGCATGAGTTGGCTGTATGCTGGCGATGACTTGGATAACTTCTGTTGAGCCTTGTGATTGGTCATACATATGAATAAACTTGCCTCCAAGTTTTCCCAAACGTTGCATATCTGTTTCAGTCATGATCTGTGCATGTTCCAGTCGAGGTCTCAGTGCGGTAACGTTTGCGCCTTTCAAAGACGCTTCAAAGGCATCCAAGACAATTCCATTGGCACGGTCGCCAATTGCATGTACATTCTGCAAGCTAGTCACTAATTACAACACATCATAACACTGGACTTACCACCTGCCACCCGTCCCTCAGAAATTTGGGTATCACATCGAAAAGAATGCTGGAATTTAGACGCATGAACCCGTTCGTCGACGGATTGTCTGCATAGGGCTCATATAACTGATAGGATTTGAATTGAATTCTAGATGCAAGGTGTGCGGTAAAAAGAATAATTACAGCTGCACCACCTGTTCTAAGCGCACCTATGAAATATTGAACGACAAACAGGCCCCGCTAGTGCATGTCTTACCGTCAGCAAATATCTTGACACTTCGAGCAGTCAGTCTCCCATTTCCGGCGCCTATTACAGGCTGGGTGGTATTTCCCCAATAGGGCCGATTTTCATCAAAATAGGTCATTCCATAGATACGAAGCTGAGGTTGCAATCGGCGATCAGCCTTAGAGTGTTCGAGAATGTAACAAAAGGGGTTTAACCGGTAAACTGCTGATTTCAGCTTGACTGGTTTTGAATGAGTATACGTTATCAGATCTGGTGTATAAAGTATGAATAGATCACCGTTTAAAAAAAGCTAAAGACGCGGGATCTAATCCAGCGTCATGTATTGAAGTAAGACCAAACGCCTGCGCATCCCGTACGGTGACGTGAAAGCGTCGCATTAAATCGCTTTCTGTAAGCTCCGGCTGCTTCACAAGCTCTTGCGCATTGTCCAAAAGGACGCCTAGGAATTGCAAATTCCAGTTACTATACGAGTAGATGTCGAAATAGTACAGACCAGTGGGAGCCCCTGCTTCGTCACGGAGAACTACACCTCCATCAACATCCTCGGGAAAAGGCATACTATCCTCCATAGCCTTAAATGACAACCACAATGCGTGACAGTCTTTGCTTTGTAGAACGATTGGACGACCGCGAACCACAGGATCAGCTTCGAGATGGGCCTATCAGAAACAGAATTTCCCACAACGATCATGGTTTGATGAAACATGAAGATAAAACAAAATTACAGAGGTAGGCCATGCCGCGGTCGGCCAAACAGTGTGATCCCAGCCTCCACCTATGATGAATTTGGATGTATCGTTTTGGATATCAGGATTAGCTAGTATGAAATCGCGTATGCGGGACACGGTATCTACGGGAAAGGCTTCATAAGAATGAGCCCAGAACGGCAAGGTCTTCGGATCACCTTGGATTGTCTTTGTTCCTTCCAAAGGCAATTGTTGAGTGGCACCGTATTCCAGAATATGAGCATGGGAATCTGCGAGGAGGTAGTATGCTTAAGCTATTCCTGCGGAAGAAATGGCTGACCACTTAATCCCGGAACGACGATAGCTCCAGGATTGATATAACGGATCTCAAGGGACGGTCTCCGGTTTATAAGTGTATCCAGCGACCACCTGTCCCACTTGCTTGTGATATGCTCTGAAACCTAAGTTCATTGTAATGATTGCCCAACCGTACTGCCCAACGTACGAAGAGGGCCACGATCAATGATAAATGCTCCTTCCACTACGATACATTGAGTCTTCGAATTATCGGAGTCGACAGTATAGATGCTGTCGCCCTCTTTCGAGCACAAAGCATATGGGTAAGATACATGCCGTGAAGAAAGAGGGTCAAAGAAAAAGTATGCAGAAGAAAGCAGTAGAACGGATGCCGCCAGAAGATGAGGTGTCAATCCAGCGGTCTGTTTGCGCGCAGCTATGCCCGCACGAGAGTCAAGAGAGCCCGATTTTACCGCCATAATTAAAGCGCTAAAGCTCTTCGTCGGCATGAGAGGAGATACATCTAGGTGAGACGATGAGACTTACTGACCGAAGGAGGGGACAGCGGGCTGAAAAACGGATTTGCTAATCCTAGCTTTTATAGCAAATTGTTACAAACAATTTGGGCGCATACGGTATACTTGATCTAGCTTCGTCTTTTGCGTTGAAATGGTCCTTGGTTGCACGACGAAACATTATCATCAAGGATCAAGACATATTGTAATAGTTGTGGTGGGAGTGCTAAAGCCACGAGGCTGGCAGGCGTTGGTGTTTAAAAGTCCGGTAGTCCGCAAAAGACTGTTGTTGTCTTCTAAGGTAAATTCTAAGTAATGCTGCGGACTCGTCTTCGAGTGGTAGGCCCTCGACCACTTACACTGCCTTTGACACACTATTTTACTGTAACACTGAAAGAACTGTCCTCCAGATGTGTAGTTAGAGAGCTATAGGCTATGGCCTCTAGCCATTTCTTACGCCTACTTGTCATATGTTACATCCAATGTCACATGATCGACACGTACTTCCACATTCCAGTCCTTAGTGACTCAGGGTGTACCTCATGCCTAATCTCAGCGATTTCCTGCGTTCGAGAACACACGTTATGGCCAATGTTTTCAGCTCGCATAGACTCCTCCTCTACATTCTTCTATCTTTCCTCTCGGTCTCCGTTGCTCTTGTGAACGCGCTACGAAACTACAGTAATTTCTACTCTGTGGCAATTTCTCTCTCCAAAAGTAATCGTAGCGTCCTTGTAAGCTCACCATACTATGAGATTGCGAATCTAGCTCACCCATAGTTTCAGGCGTTGACCAACTTTGGCTTTCTATTCAGCCTGCTCTGTGGCCATGTTGTCCAAAGGATTTTTTTTGGTATTCTCAGAGCCAACGAGGTCGAGGTATCTCTTTATTCATCTTGCTCTATTCTGCAGAGCTCGATTTAGCTACTTTTCTAGCGCTTATATGACCGCCTTTGGTTTTTCATCACGGAATCGCTACTTGCATTTACAATCTTTCGCGATGAGTTTGATATACCATTCGCAGCAATGTTTGGCTTCTTGCTCTTTGTTAAATCTTTTCATTGGCTTGCCGGGGATCGCATCGAATGGGTGAGCTCTGATCTCAAGTCTATCTCTCCGTTATACCTGCATGCACCTCCAGATGGATCAACGGCCTTATCCAGGACCTCCCCCCTTGTTTCACTTACGAATGGTTACTCTTTTTGCTTTATTATGGCTGGCAGACTTTATCATGTTTCTTATCGCTGTGGAGAACACACTTGCACACGGAGTGGGAGGAATGGTGCTCTTTGCTAGCGAAGTAAGTTTTTTACCGCTTTCTTTATACATTCCCTGAGCTCGATTTCCAGTATGGCATCCTTATGGCTAGCGTTTTAAATACAATTTTTAAATACTTGCTTTCCACCTATGAGTTAAGGCGTGCGGGTCGCAGAGGAGGCGAAAATGCGCCCCCTTGGGAAAGCAAGAGCATGTGGGTATTTTATATAGAGCTTGCGACAGGTAATCATCCGTTCATTTGTTTGCTATCATGCCTCAGATCAATTTCTCGTCAGATTTTCTCAAACTCACTACGTACTTGGTCTTTTTCACGATCATCATCACTTTCTATGGTCTTCCTCTGAATATTGTCCGCGATGTTTATTTAACCGCTCGATCATTCGTCACCCGACTTCGTGCTCTTCATCGGTACCAGTCGGCCACCAGGAACATGGATCAAAGGTACCCGAATGCAACCGGAGAAGAACTCGCTGCTATGACGGATCATACCTGCATCATTTGCCGTGAGGAAATGGTTTTGAACGAGGCTAGTCAGCCGGGGGAGATGCCTGCTGCTTCGGACGGACCGAATATCACACCAAAGAAACTTCCATGTGGTCATATATTCCACTTTTATTGCTTACGCTCATGGCTTGAACGGCAGCAAAGCTGTCCTACATGGTAAGATTTATGAAGATCAGTCCTCTTCCTGACGTTAAATGATACACATAGCCGACGAACAGTCCTGGACCCAGAACCTCACGACGTTGACGCAGCTACTCCCGCCCGAGGTGAAGTTCGGCAAGCCAATGATCCACCTGAACCAGTTCAAAATCAGGACAATCGCGTGAACAACCCGATAAGAAACCCTCTTGATTTGGTTGGGCGGTTGTTTGGTCCTCCGCCTCAGGCCCCCAATGTTCCAGGTCATTTTCCTGGTGCACAACTCCCCGCCAATCAAAATCAGGCACCACAGGATCCTGGACACTTAGCTGTGCCGCTTCCTCCAGGAGTTGTCATCCAGTATCACATACAATTTCAGATGCCCCGAAATCAACACAACGAGCAGCAAAACTCTCAGGCATTACAGCCGGCCCCTCCATTCCGAGGGTTCCACGGCCCGGGGGACGCCTGGCAGCAATGGCCTCTGCATCCTTTTACGCCTCAGAATCCTATTCCAGAGACGATGAATGCTACAACTCCGACCCAAAATATGAATACTGGACTGGAGAGTGGAACACCTACCACCACTCCTCGGGGTGCGCCGATGATGCCAAGCCCTACTAACGCTCGACCAACAGAGCCCCATGAAACAGCCGCTTCGGCTGCACTAAGACGCGTGCATAATAGCAATAACAATATTCATAGACTTGAAGCCACAGCTGCCCAACCTAGTGGCACTTCTGCAGCAGATGGTGCGGGTTTCTGGTCTACTGCTCGAGCTGTTGGCGGAGCGTCAAGCCAAGCTTCCGCAAACGCTCCCGAGCTTGTCCCTATCTATGACTACAGCGCCATCATCGCTGGCACCGCAAATCAGCCAGCAACAGGTGCAGGGACCATGTCAACTTCAATGGGTGACCCGCATATATACACCTCGCGCGGATCAGCTGGACCCTCCAGGATCTCTACACGTCCCCTCGAACAGCCCCAGCAACACAGAAGCCAGTGGAGTCTATCTCACGTACTCCCGCCGACGCTCACAAATGAACAACTTGGGGTTATGGATAGACTTACTCGTGAGGCTATTGACGAGCGGCTGAGGGTTCTTGAAGGTGTCTCTGGAGCGGTCTATCGCTGCATTGATGATTTGATGCGCGTGCGGAGCGCCCTTCCCTCACCACACCCATCTACTTCCAATTCCTCAGATTCTTTCAGCAATTTAGATCGCGCCATAGCCGAGTATCACGCAAATTTCGCACAGACAGAGACAAACACCCAGAGCGAAGATGGATCGCCAACGTCAAGTCAACGTCTTCGTCGTGACATTGTTAACGACGAGCGTAGCGCCTCTTCAAAGGCCGAGGGGGAAATTTTACATGCATCAGAAACAGCCAGTTCTTCAACCAATAGCAGTCTTTAGTATATATATATATATACGCAATACAATTCCAATCATCCAACGATAGTTCCGTCAATGGTGAGATGGTAAATAGGTGGTTGGCTCGCTGTTTAACCAAGTTAGTGTCTGCGACAGATCTCTCGACCCTTTGATAAAAATCCTTGAGGACGGTGTCGAGCAAGCTGCTGGCGTTAACCTCTGTCAGGAGCGCCTTGAGGATTGTGTGAACGGTGGCATCTATTTCTGCTTCCGGGAGCAAAGGTGGTATAAATTTCAATAAAATAGAAGCTTCTTGTGCATGAGGTCTTGCAAATTTGGTAGCAGCCTCATTCTAATGACACAAGTTGAACAGTAGTTGCTGGTCTTGACACGGACATGTGGATCCGATTGGCATACTCTCTGAGCGATGGCCTTAAGCAAGACACCTACCTAGCACCGGACAGACCGTAGTGTATTTGACGTAAAACTGTCTCTGACCTGATGGGATCGCTCCTAAGAAAATGACTGGTGCTAGATAATGTGACAGAGGACCCTCATAGCCAACTTAACCTCTTCCAGAAGACGAGTACGGACATCTTAAAAGGTCGATTGGAAAACTTGAAAATGTACAAAGGACGACCTTCCCAAGTAACTATCAATTGGGGCCTCATAGAGCCGCGATTTCGGGGCGTCTATCAAAAGTCTCGGATTTGACTTGGGCAATCGCATGCTTGAGATTTCTGAAAGTGGTTGAGTGAACTTGCTCAGTCTTGTCAACTCGTTGACACGTTCAGTCTCCTTGGAACCTCCCAATTTGAAGATTCAAGAATCAAGAATCTTCCTCGGAGCGCTGACAGTGTTGAAACCTAATAAGCGTGATAGGAAAATGTCCAAGGTCTGGATACTCTCTCATTTGTTTGGATTTCACTTTATAAGTTTGTTCAACTTCGGTAGCTTGCTCCGAGCATGCCTCCCTTCCCTCGCTCTGGAACATACCTCCAGTCAATTCGCCAGACATCGCAGACCCTACGCGAAAATGCTGGGATTCTGGTAGGTTATTACTACTACAAACCTTTAAGCTGGTGCTTCGTTGGTTGATGTCCAAGTCGCCTCTAAACTTATCATGTTTTCTTCCATTCCCAACTACACCTCTGTAGATCGACCTAGAAGCAATTAAGAGACTTCTTCTGTCCCCAACCTTCAAAATGACATTCAAACGTGTCTCCAGTTTCCATGGATTAGCTTTCCCTCTCAAATTCTCTTCGCCCATGGACGAACTCAACCTTCTATCGGTTCTCTCCCTTCTTAATTTCGCATCTGGGTACCGCGCCCAATTGCATACTGAACTTGGCCGTGGTTCTTGGGACTCAATCAAGGCTTTTGTCCTTTCCGCGTATCTGTCATCATCTGCTGATGGCTATGACTGGCTTTCAGCCAAAGGTTTGGCTGCTTTTGAACCGAGTCGTGTGGCTGATTTATTGGGTGTTAATATTTATGTTGAGCGCCCTCATGAGAAAGTCCCTGGCTTGACAGTTGGAGAACCAGGTGGATATATGCATGATTTAGTAAAGCTAATCACTCGGGCGCTTAACGAGACAGGCAATATACTGATCGATCTTGGGTACCCGAACCTTGGAGCCTTTGTCGCCGAAGGTCTGAGAGAGGGCACAAGGAAGAAGTCTACTTCCGATGAAAGTCACGAATTGAATGTAGCTCTCGAACATGTTAGTACTTATCAACTGACCTCTGCTGACACCTAATGCCAATAAAATAGATTGTTTGCGCTATACCTGCATTTCAAGACATGGCCGAGGTCAATGGTCAACGTAAGAGTTGTATCATTAGCTATCCAACGAATACTCACATCAATCCCACAAGCTATTTATTGTTTCAAAAAGGCGCTGTTTCTTCTTCATGCAATTTTTATTCGATTTGGATCCCCTTCCTCTCATTCATTCGCCTGCCCTTCAACCGCTCGGAGCCCTGTGTTTGCAGATAACGTTCTCCCGTCAATGCTTATACATCTCGGAGTCATTGACCTTACTCCTTCGCCCGAGTTATCAGCTCTATTCCCAGGTGCAGGCTCCCTGGAAAACTTGAGCCCCTTGCTTGAGTCCTACGATGGCTCACAATCATTATGCAGATCCATACCCAGAGGGGGTCCTGTGCTCACGTCGGATCAAGCTTATATCCTTCGTGCGGCCGCAATTGATGCGTGCGAACTGATCATCAACGTTGCTCGCTCGCTCCCTGTTTGCGACCTAGTTAGCGATGGCTCGCTGGATTGGATCAGAGAGATTAATCTCCCAGATCTAGACATGTGGATCTGGGCTGTTGCTAAAGACAGGCCTGATTATAGGCAATTGGAGCGTTTTGTAGTCAGAGATACTCTGTTCTTTTGAGTATCACGTCTTTCAAAGTCTTATATCTTTTGAGTACGAGTTCAAGCAAGATTGAGAAACTGTTCCAGGCAATAAGATTGAAGATAAGGTTGGCCTTAGCCAAACTCAACATACTCATGTGATGTCATTCTTGCACTTGTAGAAAAACATGATAGTGTCGTGGTAGATGTCAAAAGATCTGTTATATAATGTTGAACACATATTTGGCTAATCATGGCGTGCTAAGGTCACAACTACATATTTCATTTTGAGGGCACACTAGTCAGAATGAGTGAATTGCTGATTTTATGTGAGGAAGATATGTCAACAGACTATTCCCTGAGCTGGAGGTCAATTATTAGAGAGGCAGATATGTGCTGATGGCTGGAACATTGGGAGATCAAACAGACTGAGTTCCTCTGTGGAATTCACTACTTTGTCAGAAATTTTGGTTTTAGTATATCAGCAAATGCAGGAGGTGATGGAGGATGATGGAAGGCAACCAACTTATATGCTTCTGTGCATTAATGTACAGGTAGCTTTTCATGCATTATATACAAATGCTAAGCACTGGTCTGTGAGATCAGCTCTGAAATGCTTTTTGGCCAGGTAGGGGCATCCCAGTGTATTGAATGATATGGTCCACTGAAGTGTTCCAGTGTATTGATTGCATCAGCTTTGGTGGAACCAGTGGTGATTACTGTAAGAATGTGCCATACATCCTTACTATGAAGTCATGCAACTATCATGTGATCATGCATACTTAAACATGCATGTTATTTGTATATGGTAATTGAGGTTTTGTTCATCAATCCTAATGTGTTCCACTGTATCATTTTGTCTTGTAAGTTGAGCACTGTGCTCACTTACACTTTTTTTACAGTTGAACACCAACCAAACATGGAAACTCATCTCTAACCTAAACAATGCTTATCAATGCTTGACAGAATGTCAACTCAAACACCACCTTTGCTGTAACCCAATGAACTTATTTTAAATGGATGACCATCCATATGCTCATGTTTCAAATCAGTTAAAATGGGATTTTAAATTGTTTAAGTAACAAACTCATTGTTTCTATACACAACACAGTTGAAGGCACAGTTGTATTGTTTAAAATGTTTAAAAATGTTTAAATGTCATTGTACCAGACAATATGTATTTAAATTGTTGTAATTTCATTAGAGATTGAAATACTTGTGATATTATAAAAATATCTAAAACACTTGTACATTTAATCAGGTCTTTTAAAAGATATGAGATTCATTTAAAATATTCAAAGGATAGACTCACTGTACTCAATCAGATCCAATAGTTGGTATTCCCAGCTTATTGTGCTGTTGTCTCATCACTTCTGAAAGAAGTGTCATGCTATTGGGATTGAGGTGAGTGTAATTTGCTTCATGAAGCTTTGCCTGAATACACCCTTCCATTTTCTCAAACATGTCTGCCTGCTTGTAGGCATAGGCCTCACACCCAGGAGACAGAGTGTTTGTACCTGCTAACTCTTGCCAAACTTTGGACATGGAGCAAAAGTAGCAAATTCCACACAAGAATTTGCTCTGCTTCATCTCCCATTGCTCCAACCAGCAATACATGTCAGCCTCAGCCCAGAACCACTGAACACAATCTTCTGGATCTCATGTTACCTCTGCCTATGAAGCAAGGGAATATGAATTACATTTGAGCAGCCATTCTTTCAGTTCCACTTCACTCATTGTTCCAACCTGGCCTAGATTCCATATCCAGCCACTAGAATCTCTGTCCTTGGTATTGACATCTAGAATGGCCATGTACATAATTTTTAGATAGTCAACAATAAGAAATTGCACTCACCATTTCTTGCTGCACTGGGCATCCCAGCCATCTGTACACTGTGAATCTCCAGGCTGGGCACAATCAGCTGTTGGTTTTCTAGTGATATCAGCATTGTTCAGAATTGGAAACATCCCCTCAACCTCTTTATCTTGTAGAGAGACAAGTGCTGCCTAAATGGCTTTATAGTTGCTTATAATAAGGCCATGAGCTGCTTTAGCATTGACAATTCATTGTTGTGCTTGAGTATGCTGTGTCTGGTCACATTTGCCTTGCTTGAACTTTCCAAGGGCTTCAATCAATTTGATAATTGTTTGAAGCCCACAAATGGCATCAAATGCTTTGCCTTCTTGAAGTTAGGCCTCCAGCTCACCAACCTCATTGAGTCTGAGTGAGATCCATTGAGATAAATCTTATATCTGACAGTAGCAAAAGGGGTTTGATCTTGGGAGTACTGAGATATTGTTTTGAGGCCATCTGTGCAGCAACAAGGTCCCCAACCAATGGGCAATGTGTTTTTTGCAATGTGTGAAATGCTTCAATACATTTGCTGAGTTTTTAGCATTCACTGTTGATTTCTTCTCTCACAACAAATGAAGCACTAGCATAACCTAGAACTTTGTGTCTACAGTTCTGTTGTAAGAAAACAAATGGCAGAAAAATCAAGCTACAGTGGCAATCAAAAGTACTGTACAACCACCTGATCATGCATCAAAATGTGTCTATAAGTATGTGATGCCTCAATAGATCATAAAAAAGTGCTTCAAATTGTAGTTAAATAAGAGTAAAGTAGTCTCAGACTATTTATATAGAGTATATAGCCATGTATAAATACTTGGAGTCTCTTAAATAAAAAAAGTGGTGTGCAATTCTTTTGCACAAAGCTGATCTGTAGAAAGATCAGCTGTGAGTTAAGGGGATCTCTGCACAAGAACTCACTGATCATTAGTATTTGGTAGAACCACCCAAGCCTTCAATAAGGCAGCAACACAACAGGGCATGCTCTCATAGAGCGTGTCCAGGGCCTTGTGGGGAAAGTTTTCCCACTCCTCCTGCAGTGCTTCCCACAGCTGTTCCTTGTTTGTTAGCAGTGGGTTACAAGCATGTACTAATGTGTCCAATTGATCCCACAGCTGTTCCTTATTTGTTAGCAGTGGGTTACAAGCATGTACTAATGTGTCCAATTGATCCCACAGCTGTTCCTTGTTTGTTAGCAGTGGGTTACAAGCATGTACTAATGTGTCCAATTGATCCCACAGCTGTTCCTTGTTTGTTAGCAGTGGGTTACAAGCATGTACTAATGTGTCCAATTGATCCCACAGCTGTTCCTTGTTTGTTAGCAGTGGGTTACAAGCATGTACTAATGTGTCCAATTGATCCCACAGCTGTTCCTTGTTTGTTAGCAGTGG